>DWDX01005969.1:0-10051 GCA_018245675.1 Agara michaeli | reverse complement strand
GAACGTACCTCGTATAAACAAGGCATCTCAATCGAGATGGAAGGGAGGCTTTGGATGTAGCGGGTTCCCGCCTCGCAACCACCGTTTAGCCGGCGGCGGCACTCCTCCGACTACACAACGGAGAGTTAGCGAGCCTCCAGCGGCTCCTACCGCCACTCCTCCAAATGACGATATTCGCGCTGGCGCTACAATGAATACTTGTTTACGAAAATATTCTAAAGGTAATATGCTGAACAGTTACAAGCTTTCAAAAAGGCCGGATTTACCCAACGATATGTCGAAAACAATAATTATAGAATTTATTATATGAGGAACGTGGTTTCTTGTTTCAATAATCTGAACAATAAGTTGCTATCAAATATATGAAGGATTTTTTTTAATGATAATTACAACAGTGCATGTACGAGATTATTTCCTATGTTATTTCGTGAATGTAAAAAGTTCCGCAAATGTTTTATCGTCACAAACAAACACATACAAGCCACATCCTGTTTAACATTTGTTTGAAGATCAGTTTATTCGTAACCAAGTCATCTCATTTCCTAACTATTCGTATGACTGTAATAAAAATAATTAAATTCGCCGATCAATGGCTATTCTTAATAATAATATTGTCTCCATTACGACCATTCACCGTACGAGAAAACATTGCTGTATAGATATTTTTGTTTTATGAATATTGTAAGAGAGGCTTTAGTGGATTAGAACATTGAAATGTTTCGTAAAATTCCGAGCGTACGGATTAAACTCGGGATTACCATGAAACGAAATTTATAACAGCCTTCAACGTTACCTGTTATTTGGTATTTTTTATCAAGATCCCTTCAAATGTACGTTTAAAATGTACATTTATGTATGAATAAAAAAGTCATTTAAATTATAATTTACTTAAACTTGAATTGATTATGTCTACTTTTATGTTATAGCACTCAGATACTCAATTAACATCGTAATTATCTTGTAATGAAACTGGATTACTTTTAATTAGAGAAGTTATGATGACATTATCTATATGTTAGCTACATCCGGTAAACAGTAATATGTATCTTTGTTTATAATTAACCTTCATGTATTTTTGCTTATAAAATACAATCAGGGATAAGTACAATTACCAAGATTTTAAATCTCTATTTGTTATGTATAAACTTAGTCTTTTATTGAAATTCAATAAATTCTCCTTATCACTTCATCAAATGCTCAATTGAAAAATTTATCATTGCTATAGAAAGTTTGAAAGGTTATATATTTTACGAGCTCAGTGATCTTCATCTTACCTAAAGCGCTTGTCTGGCAAGCGACGACGGTCGAGGTGGGTCCCTCGCCGGCACCGGTGGCCGCTCGCACCCACGCCTCGTAAGTCCTGCCCGAGCGCAGCCCGCGCAACGGTTTCATGCACTCCACAGGACCTTCGCCCTCAGTGCACGCGTTCACGCGAGTCACGTTCGGCTCTTGTGATCTATATTAAATATTTAGTGATCTATAATTAATATTCAGTGATCTATATTAAATATTTAGTGATCTATCATTAATATTTAGTGATCTATATTAAATATTTAGTGATATATATTAAATATTTAGTGATCTATATTAGATATTTGGAACTTCACAAGTCATGTGACATAAGTAATTTTAAATGCTTTTATAACGACAATGACGTGCGTTTGGATCCATATATTAATATTGGGAACAAATCTTACCCGGATAAGTCCTTAACGTAAAGCGAATAGTGCGTTAGTTTCCCGTTCGGTTCTGGCGGAGGTAACCACGACGCGCGCAAAGAACGCTCGCTGAGCGCTATTAGCTTCATCCCGCCTGGAGCACTGGGCACTAATTTTTTTAACAAGAAGTAAAACATATTTACTTAATACCAAAGGAAATGAAGCAATGCTTATCTTATGTAGACAAAACATAATGAATGTTAGTTTTGTGTTATTTAAATGTATGGCACGTATAATTTTGATTACAATTAAAATAACCTTTTTGAATATAAGTTTCAGAATTAATTGGAGATTAGACATTAAAATATTTGTAATTTTTATAAAAAAATATTTCCTTCATTATATACATGTTCGATAATTACAACTGCATACATGCTGCAGTTTTAAAAGCTGCTAAATTGAAGTTAAGAAAGCTTTCAAAACAGACTATAAACGACTTCTTGAGCCTGAACTAAAAGTGTAAATACAAGTTGTAATGGACTTGCCGTCTTCGTCGGTGCGGCACGCCTGCGGCGCGGACAGCGGCCCGTCGCCCGCCGCGTTGTGTGCGCGCACCCTTATCTCATATTCCGCGTAAGAACTGAGTCGCGACACCGTCGTTTCTTCACCCTGTTTCGATATATTCTAATACAACCACTTACTTTTATTCGTGGGATACCTAATTCTCTCTTATTGAATGGCAATTCTGCAATATAGTATTGTTATATTTTTTCAATTTTCATTGTCTTAAGAAAACGAAAAGTAACAAAAAATAATTGAACTCAAGTCTCGGTTCTAACGACGATTATAGACGTTGCCCCATTTCTAACGTGATTGTATTAAAAAAGATATTGCGTTCCGTTTAAACTATAACTAAGCTAAAGGTAACGTGAAAAAATATTATTGGAAATGTGTACCTGAACCCTTAAATGCGCGTCTTGGACTGGCAGCAAAGGGTCCGCATCCCGCCTGGTGTATTGAAGAGTGTAGTGTGTGATCTGACCGCCTCTGGCTTCCGCTGCGGGCGGCTGCCACGACACACGAAGGGACGTGGAACCACTGGAGATACACGATAAACCTTCTGGTCCGCCAGTAGGAGCTGTAAAATATAATACGTACAGCAAGATTCTAGAGATATTTACGTATCTAGTATCTAGTAGTATCTAGTATCTAGTAGTATCTAGTACCTAGTAGTATCTAGTATTTAGTGCTGTGCCTGTAGCTCGGGATCAAAATATAACCGCGTAAACCTCAATGCTTTTAGTCTCCATTGTAATAATTTCTGAAAATATCGCAGTATCAACCTCATCTCGCCTATAAAAGTGGCTTACTATAAACTAAAATGTTGTTAATAGCGCGGATTATTAATCGTCATTAATCATTACCGGTTAATAATGAAAAGAAAAAAATGTTTGTTTAAATTTATGTGAAAAAGGATATTACTTTTCGATCTCGCTAATAATTTATGAAATTAAGTACGTTTATGATATTCACGCATGTATCCTCCGCATGTGGGCGGGGGAAAAAACGTGAAAAATATACTCATTTATTCCCGGATCTGAAAAGCCATCTATAAGACGCGGCGCCATCTTTATTGCTTGCGAGATAAAGATATCAGCTCGCATATTTTTAATATGTATTATTATGATATAGAACTGATACTTTTTAAAACAAATACGTTTGTGCATTAGTTAATCAATTTATTAGTTAACCAAAAGTCCTTGCCTTACAAATAAAATAGTAACTCCAACGCTAATTACTTCTAGTTTGTACTTAAGATCTACTGTGACCTTTAGCTATTCTCTTTTAGTATATTTTCAAAAATAATGTTGTATATTCTTAGAGTTTGCAGAGTGTGGTGTTAAATATCAATCGTCAGGCGTTTATTGTAATTCGAGTTTCAATCCTATTTGAGATTGTTTCAAATCCTCGGATGCTCTTTGGGAACACAGGAAATTAAAAACGAAACGAGATTGCTATCATCTCAGTAAAAAAATGTTTGGGGAGTTATACTGCGAGGACGTTGAAAAGTTTTTTGACTGATCTATAAAAAGTAATTAGAGCGGAGTGCGAGGTGAGCGCTCTTTGTGATGTTAATTCGAATCGAACGGAAGAACTATTGTCGCGCCTGTAAAAGACCACACAAAGCACGAGAATAAAAGAGCTATCAATTTGTTCCGAATCGTTTGACCTAGATCGAAAAGGCCACGGTCCAATTAAGCCATTTTGCATTTTGATAGGGAAATTTACGTTGGTCGCTTCGCGTTGCCATTACATATACGTATATGCGAAATATTTTTTCTTTGTAAATAGAACTGGTATTACCAACTTCCGACGTACCCAATCGCGTAATTATATATTATTACTTATTCCTTGTGGGCATCGAACCTACAAACTTCCGCTTAACTGTCAAGGTTACCTTTTAGAACTCTAGATCAACAAACAAATAACATTTTCTGTTTTAACTTTTGAGTAGACAAATGGTAAATTTTGTTTTAGATTAGGCAAATATGAACAGTAAATTGTCATATTCTCACTAAAATGATTAATCGATGATTAAGCATCGAGACATGCATGACCGTAATTAAAATGTTTCAAAGCTTTCAGTTTGAAAGTTCCATATAATGAACAACGGAAGTAAAATATTTAAAAAAATCATTATATTAACAAACTGGTTAGAACGAATTACGCTATAGGCAGTGAATTAATAAAAATATTTCAATAAAATCAACTTACGCGATTCCAAAGTATGTCGGTAGTGCGGAGGCGACAGCGGGCCGGTACCGGCGGCATTGTAGGCTCTTACGGTCACGCCGTACCTCGTTGCAGCCTTCAATCCCCTGAGCGTAGTGCTGGTAGCATCTGCGCTCGCCCCACTTTCAGAGCCGGTGTCTGTCGGCGAGCCCATTCCTTCCTCGGACACTTCCCACCAGCGAATCGTGTAGCCTAATAACGTGCCGTGCCAGGTTTCTCTCGGCGGAGGCTACGCGACAAATGCAAAATGTAATTGGATAACATTAGGCAGGGGCTCATGCCAGGATTGCTTAGACTATGCAAAATAAAAACAATAGTTTGGCGAAGTACAGTGAAGGCTTCATAAATATAAATAAAATTAGTATACAAAATTAGCATCAGGTGATAACCATAACAGGGCTGTTATGAGTTCACTTATATATAAGGAGTTGGAGATGTTGATATGCTCGATTATTGGAAGATTCAGTAAGCACGTACGTTACAATTATGTTTCATTCTAATTATTATTAATGTTTCAGCGTTGTTCTTACGGTCGACCTATAATCTATGAATTATGCCTATTTTCCGAGTACGATGATTAAAGTTAAATTGCCACCATTTATTTGGACCTGTCCACACTCGAAAACGTAAGAAGTATGCATAAAATTTCAATACAAATTGTTTCACAAATTCTAGTAGCAGCGTATGTCAGTGTACACGTGATATTGTCTGGCGTATTTTAGGTAAGACAACCTCCTGCATCTTTGTTTGCAATTTCGCAAGAAAATGCCCCGTCTCAGAAGCATCTCTTTGCGGGATAATTGCCGACAGTCATCTCTGAGTTGAGCGAATATTTCAAATACAAAGGCAAGGCACCTCAACAACTTGGCGGCATTTATTGTGTTGGCTGCAATATTAAACGCTACCTGCATACGTAGGAAGTTAAGTGAACTAATATTTTGATGCAAATAACGAATAATTGAAAAAAGTTGTTTGTATTCTCCAAAATTCCATCCGATCACGAAATTTCTAGCTTAACAATATTTTAGTATTTATTGGTTAATTATCTTAGATTATCATTTGTTTTGTACATAATAATGTTTATTTATTTAAAAAAGTTTAGCCTCAAATAAAATATCGAAAATATTAATTTTATACAATAATAGTGTTTTGATCGAACAATAAAATTTCGTTTAGGTCGATATTGATTGTGCCTGTTTCATGTCATGTCTTGTTTGTGTAAAAGGGGAATAAAATGTATAAAAGATGTGAAATTTACCTGCCAAGTGACCAGAAGCTCCCGAGCCCGCAACGCGCGCACAGTTATATCACGCGGCACTCCGCCCGGTGCTAGGATGAAACAATATACATCATGCAATATGGATATAAAAAGCATGTGTTGTAAACTGCAAAATATGTCGTAAAACACGAACATAAATACAATTATGTCGCAATCAATACAGTAGGGATATTAAAACACTTTTTTCTGACGGAGGAGTCACGAGTCTCCGAAACCGGCGCGTATGCATGAAGAGAGTCATTAATATAGACGAAGCGCGTCAGGTTTGCAAGGACAGAGATATTTGGCACTCGGTGCTTTCTGCCTACCCGTTAGGGAAATAGCGTGACAGTATGATGATAAAACACTTTTTTACGTTACGGTTAACTTTAGAACGAATCCTAAATACCTTCTTCCCGGGTGCTGAAGTGTATGGGCGGTGTGTATGCGGAAGCGCCGACATCATTGACAGCTGCAATCCTGAGCACATAGCGGGTGTCTGGTGCCAAGCCAGACACAGACGTTCCACCGCGGCCTGGACCCTCCGACCTAAGATCTCAAAATTATATTTTCTAGCAAAGCATCGGTTTTTATATAACATAGAGGTTTTTATATAACAAACTCTTTAGTTTACGCGATAGGCGTAGATCCCCAAAGGCAAGAGTTCTGTCAAAAACAGACGTTGCTACTGTTTAGTAGTTGTAGCACGTCATTTCTTTTTTTGTCGATTAAACAAACATAACTATTACTATTAAAGTTATGCTATTCAATTAATGTTTAAGTTCAAATATTATATTTTACGAGCTTTTGCCCGCGGCTTCGCTCGCGTTAAGAACTTTCATCCCCTATTTTATCCCCTTGGGGGTACGTTCGATCAAAACCCTTTCTTAGCGCATGATAGATCACTATGTCAGTCAGTCAGTCACCTTTGAGTTATATACTCGTATATTTAGATTTGTGTACGATGGAACATGTCTTTTTGTTCCGAGGCAAGTGCTTATCTATGGCAGTTGTTCGCGAATACTCAGTTAGTGTATTTGATTTGATTGTTGAATAAATATTTGAATCTTTGTTTTACGACATTCGATTTTTTTATAGATTCGATGACGACCTGATGATTTATTGATGAGATTGATTTGTAATATTTAAAGACCGATACGAAGAAATATAGCACCATTAAATTTCATAATGAATACGAGTGTAGGCCTTCTTCAAGGAAACAACAACGATAATATTGAGAGGAATTTGAATTTTCTTATGAACATTTAATGAGATACTTAAAGACACTTAAGCTCCGAGACTTATTGTAACCTTTCGGAAGTTAACATTAGCAACCTTTATCACAAATTGTTTGAAATAATAACGTAAATAGGAATCTATAAGATGTTATTAAACCAAGCCGATTTAATACTAAACTGTATCTCTCAGCCTACCATTCTGAAATACACATAAATCTCCATATCCAATCGTACTATTAAAGACAAGTTCTACAGATATGTGTAACCGAACTGCGTAATCAATTACAAATTACATCTTACGGATGAATGGAGTGTAATGTGTATCATATATGTATATCGCACAGAAATTGAAATCCCGCGGGCATTATCATATTCATAAGCCTGTACAAACTTACGCGACATGTAGCAAATCCGAATTAGCCAGTGTGAGGTTCAGCACGTCGGGCGTGTCCCAAGCGTCGAGCAGAGCGGGCAGCGGAGCGTTCAGCGGTGCGTTCGCCAGTTCGCGGCCCAACGTGCGGTATTGGAGCGAATAGTGCGACACCAGCGCCCCCCGAGCGACTCGCCACGTCACTCTGGCCCTACGCGACCACACTTCCGATACACGCACTTCTTCTGGCGTGTTCGGTCGTTCTGTACGAATTGTTCGACAATTTTGTATTGTATTTTTTTTTTTTGTTTTTTTTTTTTTTGACTTGCATGAAAATTCTTGATTATTAAAAAAAATTAAACCAAGGGCAATAGTAACTTTCAATAACGTCAATAGTCAGTGCTAAAAATATCATTATACATACGGTACAGACAGAGTCAAAAGGCATTTATTTATTCAAAATAGATTCATAACGAATTCCTTGGGAACATCAAAAGAATATGAGTTTATCAAGAACATCAGGAGAATCATAGATGACTCGGGGCATGGAGGAGAAATTACGACAGAATTTCGACTTTCATAAGGCATGCTTTGATTTTATTAATTTAGGGTAGGTAATGTTGAGAGCCAAATAAATCATAGAAAATTGATAAAATTAAGATCAAATTACATGTAACCGTGAACTTATGCTATTGTCACGTCATTATACATTTATTCAATTTCCCACATGTTCGGCCATAAAATTCCTGTCATGCCTCACCTTTCGCAGTGTGAAGGGAAATCAATTCATCACTGCCATAGAGATTGCGGAGCAGACACCGGTAATCCCTTGCGTACTTCGGGTACACGTTTAGATATTTTTCAAGTCATCATTCCATTTAAGATATCCTTATGCTATCCATATATGCTAATATCATACGCATTCATTAAAAAAAACATTTAAAATGAACAATCTTATAGGATTTGTCTCTCTTAATAAATGTATGTTCTTATAGAGAAGGTTATTTGAAATTCATAATATCAATTTATGCATACACTGGCAAGGTCACTTTGTGGCAAAACTCCTAAAACTAAATAAGATTTTTAAAAAAAACAAAAAAAAATATGCATGGAGAGTTAATAAAATCTGTTACCTTTGACAAAAAGGCGGAATATCAACTCGTCAGTGCCGTACAAGTTCCTGGCCAGGCATCGGTAGTCCCCCGCGTGTTCGGGGCCCGCATGCGTTATCGTTATTTCCGACGTCATAGCACCGTTACCGATATCTCTCATTTCCACACCACCTGAACCACTAGATTAATAACATAAAAATACATAACGACACATTTCTATACAATTTGTATCACGCTCTGAAAACTCACTACGTTTTCAATGAAATCATAAATAATAAATCATTACATCGCTGAAGATTTGTTTTGTTAATATTATCTAAATAAAAAATCCAACATATCGTGTAGGTAACTGTGTATTAAAACGAACACCAAAACTTTAGGCTGGATGCAAATTTCCAGTAAAATATTACACCTCTTTATTTGAGCAGAGAGGCGGAAAAATTCCCGAAGGTATATGAAAACAGTTTCATCAGATTACTAACGAATTAGGTCATTCCGGCGCTCGACAGCGACACGTTAAGCTTAAACGAACGTAGGATTTACAGCGAATGCAGCGATGACCGCCGGACATTGTGACGTAATAGTACAATCTCAGGCGCGCATTTGTGTAAAAATGTTTAAAGCTTAAAGCTAGGATAACGTATTTGTAAAGATCGCTTGTTTTGTTCATATTCTAAAGGTAGGCGCAGCCTGAACATTTTCACAACTAACGCAACACCTTTGCAAGGTTTCACCTTGATGGACGTCAAACATCATTTTTCAACGTTCCCTTAACAACTTTGGATACAATTTTATCGTAGATAAATTCATGACCTAATACCAATGTACGGAATAATTTTATTGTTTCATCTTTGTTCTTAAGGTGAATTTAGATTTCGAGTAACACTTGTTTGACTTTGGCTGATAGGAAAGTCAAGAATCTCTGAAACCGGCGTATATGTATGAAGGGATTGATGAATGTAAAAGAAGCATGTTCCTAGAAACCTATTTGTAAGGATAGAAATATTTGCCACTCGCTACTTTCTGCCTACCCCGTTAGGGACCTAGCGTGACAGACTAATAATAATGACTGATACGATTCCGTGTGATTCTAAGAGTAATGTAAAACTTTGGTAGGTACTTACTGCAGCGCCAGCGGTCTGGAGTCGTGCGTCCAGTGCACATGTATTTCCGGCTCCCCTCGCACCGTGCAAGTCAAACGTGCCGTTGATCCTCTGACTACCCATCGTGCTTCTCCGCCGCCCCCTCCACGGGACAGTTTCGGAGGTTCTATACATACAGATATACTTACATAAAACTAATAATGTATAACCACCTATACTAAGGACGGTAATTACATTACAATTTTAGTTATCTAAGATGTAGATTAATTAATATTCATTTCACTGTAGCTGAGACTCTTCAAATCGTCGATGATAATAAATAGCGTATAACCATAGAAAACATACATACATACAAATGTAATAAATATTTAAAAACAAAAACAGATATTCCATATAGCACAAACATAATAGATGGTTCAGAAGAAAACCAATTAAGGTATTTCATTGCCAACTTACCTCTAACGTAACATCGCGCCTGTAATCCCCTAAGGGGTAGGCAGAGGAGTGTAGTACACCCCC
>DWDX01005968.1:0-10052 GCA_018245675.1 Agara michaeli | reverse complement strand
CCGCCTTCCTCAAGATAATTAACCCCTGCGCCTGCCCTTGTCCCTCGGCCGATACACGCAACCCGTGAAATCCATTTCGGGACGGAATGATCACTTTTAGTCGCCCAGTATCTGTTGCAGTGTGCTTATGTCTATTTTAAACGCTCATGCGGATAGGCAGTGTCGCATTTTTCCGCATTCAATACAAACCTGTGGCAAGGTTGTTAATAAATTATTAGGAGTTCTCTATAAGTCAGAGGTCAAATCGTGCCATTGCAGTGCCAACCTTCGGAAGCGGAAGGGGTGTACCTATTATTTCTATTGTAATAAAATGATTTTTTTGTATTCTTCTTGAAAGTAACATTGAAGATTATTGTCGAACAATACAGTGGATTTACGCTTGAAATGTACCTAATAAAATAAAGCTACTACAATTACTGAGAGGTTTTTTAATCCTTTCTTTGTTTCGCTGCTGAAAATGGTGTGCATCTTATAAAATTTGAAGGTTTTAAGATTTTTGTCTAACAAGCCGGTCGTGTTAGAATTGCGACTTCACAAACCACAGAATGTATTATAAAGAAGTCTAAAGTATGCAATTTTTCTTACGATTTCTTTACGTTATATCATGTGATATATATATATTTCAACTTATAAACCCAGATCCCCTGAACGGGAGGTGGAAATCCAAGCAACAAACTGTATCTTGTAATAAAAACTAATAATAAAGGCCCTAGTGAAACTCAAATATAATTTACAATTATCAGAAGTTACAGAGAGATATGTAAATTAGTTTAACGGTTTATTTTCACCGTGTCGTTCAGCGCACGCGAGTTACGCTCAGCGCTGTGATACGATTTTTGACCTCGATTTCCGGACGGATAAGCTATGAAGGCTTTAATTCCCACTTTTCATTTCTGAACTACCTCCCGAATTATCACTAAATTCACCAGTCTGTGCGTGACTTTTTTTAAACAACCCCTTTAGGCCCTTTTTCTATCGTTTCGCAAACCCTCGTGACAGGAATAAGGCCTTTTGGTGCTAAAAATGGCAAAGTATTAAAAAAAAAACTCATAAATGAAGGTCATGCTAAAAGTAGCTACCTTCATGAAACAAATATGGCGTCTTTGATGAATGAAATCTAAAAATTGCGTTAAGACCTCATCTGATGCAGTTCTTAGAGTCTCTCTACCACTATAACAAATATGCTTATCAATAACTATGTATAGATGCAAAATAAAATACAACATATACAAAAAAGATTGACAAGCTGCAATTAAAATTTTACTACAACCTTTATTACAGCACAATAAAATGTTGCAATGCTCGAAAGCATGATTCTATTAAACAAATATATTTTTACGTCGCGAAAACTCTTACACATTTCCTACGAGAATTCCTTTTTTTTTTTTAGTATTCCAACGCGACGAAAACACGCAAAGACAAAGAAGAAAAAACCCCGGCAATGTGCATTTGACAACAAAAATGCGCGGGAAAAAGGACAACGAGGGAAATCACGGAAGCGACGACCCATCGACCTATTTACGTTCAGAAGCAAACGTTACGTGCCGTGTCGATCCGACTCGCGATTTTTCCAGTAATTAATGAATACGATTTCGTAATAATAATATTTCCGTAAACATAATATGTAGTTGTATCTCTTTTTATATACACCGGTAAACCTCCTGCAGTGTTTGTCATCGATGGACTCCAAAACTATTGAACAGATAATAATAATAATATATAAGACAAATTCTCACATGTGTGTAAATTAGCCTAACTTGAGAGATATCATAGATTTTATCTCGATTAATGATCTTAATTTTTTTTATAGGGCAACACATAGACAGCCGTCATGCCACAAGATTTTTACATATTATATAACATTAAGTTATTATAACTTTAATTTATTGATAATTAATGTGTTTTTAATCACTTTAATCCGATAAAATATCCGATACTTATACTGATGGAAGTTTAATGAAATCGCTTAAAATGAATTTTCGAGAAAAACTTTATTTCTGGCGAGCTTCCAAAATTAAATATCGCTGAATTAACACCGTTTTAAACAATGGTTCCAATTACAGCCAGCTTACAACTTAACCGAGGGTTTTAAGCAACTTAATTGTTCGTATCATATTTGCTTCTTTTTTAAATCGCAAAATATGAATCTAATGAATTTGAATTAATAACTGCTGCTTCACGGCAGAAATAGCTGTAGCAGTGCTACTTTAATATGATCTATCACCCCCCAATATCGTAAGGTGGCGAATTTTAAATTAAAAAAAAATCCAAGCGAACAAAACGCTTTGACAGCGAGCAGTTGAGTTCCCTCCTTCATGGCGAAACGAACATTTGGTAACGTCATTACGGGCAAAGCACGCGACCGACTGCTACGTCAAAACTTTGTAGACGGGAATTCCTTGCCAAATCAATTTTGTTTAACGAATTAAATCCCTCGAATGTAACCGATACTTATATAATTTAATAATTCGATCGTTATTATATTGTTTCGCGGATATGTTGCGGCGCAAAAATATGTATTACAAATGAATGTATAAGTGGTTTGCATTTGTAAATTTGTGTTGCAATGTTTTGTTTGTGAACAAATATTCTTTCATTGTTTCTTTCTTTCATTCTTTTGATATGAAAAGAGGTCAATGCCGCTCGGAGACATTTGCAACTAACTTCAGATCAGTGGCGTAGCTAGGGTATTTGCTGCCAGGTGCAGCTTAGGACTTGACGCCCTTTAAAATGGTCAAAATAATTTCAGATTTCAAAACACAGCAGAGTACATATATAAAGTTTTCATTTTCATTCTCTCATTTTTTTGTACATTTCTTGATTCTTGATTGAAAAAAAATTTGTTGCAGTATTCCGCCACCTTCAACATGTAATACTCGTATCGTTGGAGAAATGTAGAAGAAGTAGGAATTTCGGAGACAATAATGAAAATTACATGTCACATTTCAAAAGCCACGCGCGAACTATCTAGAAGGTATAAATCGATCGTGTCAACGCCATCTAGCGGCCGTCTGCAGAACACCTCATCAAACAAGTGACACTACTTGTTCCGTATTCAACACAAATGATTGCTGATTTTGTACGTTATCAAAAGTAAAAATCGAAAGAAAAAAAACCATGTAAAAATACAACCATCCTCGCTGTCGTAGATCCGGAGTCCCCACAACTGTACGCTAATCGTTAAACGAACTGCTGGCTCGGTATTAACCCGCTTAACGATATTTGCGGTCGCGGAGGGAGGTTATATTTCCGTGATACGACTTAATGAAGCATTACGTTAGGATGGTTTGAGCGTGATGACGTTGCTTCGTTATTTTTATGTAATGATTTTGCTGCTATCTACCTACTGCCTGCTTACATCCAGGCCAGAGGAAAAGTCTTTCTTCGTATTCTAAAGTTGGTAGGAATAGATTGATTGAAATCAAGTAACTACAGCGTCTTGTGCAGGTATGTCTTTTTGTCTCTGTATTTTATGATTTACAATTAAGTATATTTGTAATGTATTGTATTGTATAGCTTTCTATATATTATGTTTGTATGCAATCGAGCGTACGGTACATATTCATAAGTCCACTGCAATGGCTTCCACTGAATCCAATAAGCGGCCACCAGAGGTCGTGCTGTCCTCGCTTCGCTCCAATCACCGCTAGCACTTCCATCAACTATTATTATACAGTACCATCACGGCAAGCAGAGTGCCAAATATCTCTGTCCTTACAAACCTGACGTGCTTCTACATTCGTCACTAATGTATACACGCCGGTTTCGGAAATGCTAGGTAAAGTAGATTTTTGGAAATCCAATTTCTCCACGAGCGAAGCCGCGAGCAAAAGCTATTGTATATAGAAGCTACTGTATATAATAATGTGAAGAAAGTATATCGACAGATATTTTGGCTGCAACGCCTTGCAAGACCATCTGTCCTGAAATTGTGGAAGGCTTGGAGAATACTCCACCACGCAGCGTATATAAAGATATATGGATTAGTGTCTCTCATTCCGTTCAGAAGAACAATTCAGCAGACTACCGCAACGTAACGCATGAATATATCCACAAAACAATACAACATAGTATATTATTTAGAAAGCTTTCAACATTTAATCCGCCGCTGCGAGGCGTCGAGATCAATACATCTCAATTACACGTTAAGCTCGATTCACACTAGTGTACGTGACAAGCTGGTGACATCACTACATAGTATAAAACAGAGTCGCTTTCCGCTGTGTGCCGGTATGCTTAGATCTTTAAAATTACGCAACGGATTTTGATGCGGTTTTTTTAATAGATAGAGTGATTCAAGAGGAAAGTTTATATGTAGAATAACATACATTACATAGTAGAGAAATATTGTTATTTTTTCGGTTTCTTATGTGATGTCGTGTACAACAAATACACTCGGTCAGTAAGTTGTTTTCTTGAAACGTCCTCCTACTAAGCCTAGTAATGAGTCATAGTAGCTTGAGGTGGCTTCCCACGGATGATTCTGAGGATTATACACAATTACCACGGACTTAAGTGCGTAGCGGCGGTCTGTGTCGCTGTTGATATTTCGAAGCCTGAGTGACCTTGTGGTCGAGTGGTGAGAGACCCTGACTGCAAAACCTGAGGTCATTCCCACTTCAATCGGACCTTCAATTCCCACTCATGACAAACATTTGTGTGATGAGCACATTTGTTTGTTCTGTCTGGGCGTAATAAAAATATCTATATAAGTATGTATATATGTATCTTTAACAGCTGTCCGGTCACCATAACAAAGGCATTAAATTGCCTAATTTGGAATCGGATAGCCGTGTATGGAACTGCCCCAGTTATTGTTAATATTTTGTCGAAGAATCTTTGATGTTGCCGACTCGGGGGCATTGATGTTATTCGGGGGGCGAACAGTCCGGTCACCATAACACAACTGGCATTTAACGGCCTAATTTGGAATTAGATAGCCGTGTGTTGAACTGTCCTAATAATTATTATTATTATCTGCTCACCGTGTGTCTTCTTATCTTCTTCCTTTCTTCAAGTAAAAAAGATTAAGGAGGATAAGAATAGGAAGAGAGAAGATAAAAGCTTTTTAAATGCCCTTACTCGATGAAAGGTCGAGGACAGTTCTAAAGGACACATCGCTAATTCCAACTTCATTCTTGTACCAAGGATTATCTCTGAGTTAAGGGTTAATCCGTCAATTACGTGGGAGTTGGGACATGTTGTTTTAGGCTTACTCAATGCTCGTGAAATATGGGAGGCGCATTTTAATTGCTACTTGCCGTGACTGTTAGTTACACTTTCTCCCTCTAACACCTCTCACTACTGAAAATACCTCTCAAAACAGTTTTCCTACCAATGCCGAAAGACAGAATTATTCGCTGATTTCAGCCACCCTGATGTAGAATTCTACCTGGGATTAAAAATTAATATCACCATATCCTCGTGCGATACAGCCAAAGTGACATGCTCTGAAGGGTATAGGGTAGGTAGCAATATAAAACTTTCGAAGCGAATAAAGCAAAAAAGTTATCTCCACATTCATCCGGACTTTCCAGACACAGCAGACATTCATACTCAACACACAAATATATTTTCTGAGTGGGAATCGCTTTGCTTCGCATCGCTTCTCGGCCTTCTGGCTAAGATTGAAACCGAACCCATAACCCAGGATCAACGGTCACGTTCGCTAACCACTTCAAAGCAGAGCCAGTCAAAATGGAATCTAACCACTAGTAGATGGCTTAGTTGTGTATGCGAAGGATGTGTAGATATTGGCAAACAACGAGGGCTTGCGCCGACGAAACTCTGCGCGCAACATTAAAAATCTTCACTAAATTATTCGAAAAGCGTCATGTATACAAATATTGGAGACTCGCGCCTTTGTGAACCAGATTTACTATGCTCTCAACAAAGATCTGAAAGCCACTGCGAATGCAGGGCGTATGGAAAAAAGTTTTACTTAAGGTTGAGATAAGAAAGTTGAAAGTATTTTATTTTCTCGAAACGTACCTACGTCCCTTTCTTGTAGGATACGTAAGACATAAATACAATTTTCGACAAGTCTATCGAACTAGTAGAAAAGGAATCCAGAATCTTCTTTGTAGAAAAGGAATCCAGAAAATCCAGTATGGATTACAGACAAAGCGAGAGATTAATTGACAAGTGCTGTGACAATTGCTGTCCTAGCAGTTATTACAGCTGCACCCGGACTTTGTGTTGAAATAGAGTGCTTCCGCTGAATGAGGAGACTGGGGCAGGACTAAAATTAAGGCTTAGCACCCGACTACTCCGGCCTCAGCGAGACTTAGACCTTATTTTAATCTTCAAAGTCCAAAGTAAAAGAAATAAGCTTTAAGAATTCCTTAAAAAAATAACGGAGATCTAGTGCACCAGCAAAAACCACCTTTTAGAAATAATAATACCTGTCCGGCCCAATACCGTCTGAGTCCGGCTTTTGTATTTTAACGCCTGGCAACCCTATACACAACACATTTAATAGTTATTAAATTTAAATGTTCTATTGTGTTGAAAATAATAATAATAATAATAATATACTTTATTGTACACCACAATGTATCAAGCACAATAACATTAAGACAGACGAAACAAGTATAAAAAATATCCAGTCATTAAAAATAATTAACTTTATTCATTGGTGAACTGAACAGCTCTGCGATTGCATTACTAAACGTAATTCTCATACATACGCATTATATAGTCTATACTAATATAATAACAAGCAATGTTTGTGAATGTGTTTGTATGTAGGAGGTAATTATCGAAACTACTCATCCGATGTTAAAATTTCTTTCACCAGTAGAATGCTTCGTTATAACTTATTTAATAAGAATATTGTTCTTAAATATATTTTTTTCCATCTTAATTGCACCCGTGTAACGCCTGGGCGGGGATATTGCTTTTATTATTGCAATAATAAATTTTACGTAACATTAAAAAGGGATTTACACAGTATAAAGAACCTATCTGCTAAATTTCTGGATTCACGGGTTTCGGTTTCTGCGTCGATCTTTGTCAGTCAGTCGGTCACCTTCGTATTTTATCTTTAAAATTATTGTGGGTGGCAATACAGAGGCATATATGTATGTCTGCCGTCCATAATGTCTTTCTTCTAATTTCAAAATTCCCGCCATTCTTCAAATCGTACCGTAATCTATTCTTAATCAACTGGACACTTCAAAGGTTGATATGAAAGTTTTTATTTCGAAATGTATAAAAAGCGGTCAGTACTGCAAAGGCGATCTGTTTTGATCTACTAACAAGATCCGCGAAACGCCAAACTTATTCTGAATTGTTTTTACGTAATGTTATATCCCTATGAATTTAACATTCCAAAGTTTGAACATTAAGCTATTAGCGTTCGCTACATTATACTGAAAGTGAAACACTTTGCGACATCCTAAGTATTCGTTTTACTGTTTGGCGTGTAGAGAAGTATAATTGCCGGGATGCAGCAGTCACAAGTGGCCGCTAATGGACGCCTTTGCGCATATGCAACTGACCTCGAATGAACTCTTGGAACAGGATACAGGGGACTGGTCAACCCGCCTTAACAACAGCGACAGCAGCATATTTGGACATTTAAACATTGTCTATGTAAAGGCTATGTAAAAATGGCTTCGAATCTCAAAACCGATACTGACCGACGGACCGTTGGAAGGACCTTGAAGACCATATCACGATCCAACACTGTCTACGTTACCATTAGCATTTTTATTGGAAGAGAGAAAATATTGATAACATCCATTTAGATTAATTGAAAAAATCCTAAAAAAAGGTTAAAGTGAATGAAAAAAGACAAAAAATTAAATATTAAACGCAATAAAAATCCAAAATAATATTTAAGGCTAAAGTCCGCCACTCTCGCCAAGTTCATATTTACAGATTTAAACAAACCGCGGAGAATTCTAATGTAGGTAATGTCGCGATGTTTTCCTTCAGCGAGTGATATTTAATCTTAAAAGCGATAAGAACAATCAACCCATTATCGTTATTAATAGTTTGTAATAGTTTACAGATAATTCAATCAAGGAACGTTTCGTGAAATTAAACACAATACCAATATTCGCAATGTTTAATGACTTCATCTCTTATTAAATGAGTTATAAAAAAAAATATCGATATATATGGCTGCGTTCAGGTATTACATGAACAACTAAAAGTATATTTAACGTCAATAAAATATATCTGTATTTTAAATCGCAAAAAATACATTGTTATATAGTAAAAAATGCATTGTTAATAGAACAATTAAATTATCCTCAGTACAATTATTACTTTTGCACGTTACGATCGTGAAAGAAACCGATGAAAAAGGTATTTGTATGGTAATGAGTCAGCAGAACTGACTTCACCCAGCGGGAAATGCATTTTGCAGGTGTAATCGTAGGTTTAAACGTAAATAAGCAAATACATATCGTATGTCATTTACTACGAAAGTCTTATATATCAGTCTCATCTTTGCGGATACGAGGCATTGAGATTTAATAATGAGTGTGTAAAGTAATGATAGACGCTTGCAATTAAAATTTTGCAGTTGTTACAAACGCAGTGTGGTGAGGTGTCTGTCTCTATGCACTTACGCTGGGCCGCTGCGGCGGCAGGCTGTCTACGCCCATTCTCACAACACTGCACTACACTTGTGTATAAAACATATCCACGATATTAATCGCTGGTTTTGTGTGTATTTATAAATTATTTCCTACTGGGCCGCGGTCTGCGGCGGTACGCGAACACCCATCCTTCGGCCGGACTGAAAACTGAAGCGTAGTGATGCGCCAGCTGCCGCTTACAATTACGATCGTTCATTCGTTCACGTTGATTTCAACGTGCGGTGTTCGTATTTACGTATCGTTTGTTTATCAACACTATTATTGTTCCACTGCTTAACACGGGTCTCCTCTCATAAATGGTTTGAAGTCATATTCTACTTACTATGCTCAGCTAAACCTCATTTTTGTTATAACAAATTTCAAATCAAAATACATTTAACTAGGTTTCGATTTTAACCTCTGAGCGAATGTTAGTGTCTATATATTATTTGTAATTTTAACGATAGAGGGAGGAGACTAAACGTTAACTGCTACCTTCAAATTGATAGCGTGGAAATTTTCCAAAATATGATAGGCATTTTTTGTCGATATGCCTCGACGTAGCTGACATCACTATGAATCTCTGGTTGCGCGCGCCGCTGTTCCACCACAGCCTCCGCGCTGCTCCTCATCTCCGCAATGCATTCTGGACTCTAACTTGTTGATTTAAAGTCCCATTTCGCTGATGTACGCCCCGTCTGTCGTTTCTTTGGTCCAAGTCAAAAACGCAATGAAAATACTATGTTGTTTCTTTTCGCGTAGACTTAATTGGAAACGCTCTTATTGTGAGTGGGAAAATAAGCTTAAGAAGAATACGATCTGAGTTTGATTTAACTATTTATTTGAAATAAATATGAAATCGGAATAACTAGGTTAGCAAGATTAATGAATGCATTTCGAGAGATTGCAACTCCTTAGCTTCTTTATTTTACATGTTTTCTTTTTCGTTGTAATTTGCTACCATAGAAAGAAACTTTAGTTTCGTAATTCCTTTAAAAAATCTACTGGAATATAGTTCTAATAAGTTTTCTAAAGTTACTTAGACTTATTACTGTCAATTACAAAGTAAAGACTTTGTGCGCTATCTAGTGACACATCATTGACATTAATATTGCATCTGTTTATCTTCCTATCGTTTATCGGCTACCTGATGGTAAGTGGTGGCAACACCGGAGGAGTTGCCAACGCATTGTCGGTTTTAATGGTGTTGTCATAACGTTTTGGGAGTACCGTACACGGCAGAATACCTATGTGACAGCGACAACTATGTACACCAATGAGGTAGTACACCAATAGAGTCACATAATCAAACTTATATTCTATTTAATATTATGTAATCGATATTATAATACAAGTATATTTAACAGTAAAAGAATATATGAACAAACTAGCCGTTACCCGCCCGCTTTGCTGGGCGTATGATACGAATTTTTTAAATATTTAACGCCCCCGCTCAACCCT
>DWDX01005967.1:0-10053 GCA_018245675.1 Agara michaeli | reverse complement strand
CTGTACACTGTTATGTGGTTACAGTAACAAGTTTACATGTAACGCTAAGTGCCAGCATAATTATAAGCGACGACAACGAACTCAGAATATAGCATATTTAAAACTACGCCCCGCGAAGAGGGCGAGACGCATTCTAAACCACCAGGCTATCTAAACCTAACCTAATCCGTTAAGACCGTCCGCAGGTCCTGCGGCACACCGAGCTGATCCAGGAGGTGGTGTCGCAGGCGCGCGGCTCCTTCGCCCCGTCCGTGGCGATGATCAAGAAGTGCATCGAGGCGCTCATCGACAAGCAGTACCTGGAGCGGGCGCCCGGCACGCTCGACACGTACTCGTACCTCGCGTAGGGCCGGCTCCCCCCCACCCTCCCCCGCGCGCTCAGCGACGCGCCCTCGCCGAAACTAGCGCGTTCAATGTCAAACAGCTACAATTTTACACGACAATGTTCACACAAATGTACCGTTTTACGCAGAGTTTGAAACGTACCTTGTTGTTAACTGTACCTTTTTCGTGATAATTGGTTTGTTACAGTACTTTAATCGTTGAACTCTGTATACTCAAGATTTTTCCGTGTTTATTTTTAAACGACTAATCGAGAGTTTCGATATTTGAAGGTCGCTGCAAGGTATTTTCATTAGTCCATAGACACTTCAAACAGGCTTTCGGTACACGGTATTTAGCAATAAAATGTAATGTAACACCAATAATAATATATTCTCTGTGCTTCCCGATGTCAAATTAGTTTGTGTACTTCGACCACAGACGGCGCTAGTGCTAGTTTTTTTGTACGTGTCCGCATATACGACGAAGCGATGCCGTTTTTAAAGCAAAGTTATTTATCGATCGATAAATACATAGGTGTAGTCTCTAGGATACGTTTTATGACAAATAACCTTTTATTAATATTAAGGTTGGAAATAAATTGCACTAGTACCGTTTCTACACTTGCCGCTAAGCAGCAATATTAGCTCTAGTGTTTCATAGCAGGTATACAAGGACGCGACTCGTTTCATAGAAGCCTTCGGATATATTGAGGCTTTTTATAATGGCGGGTAGAATTTGACTCCTGTTGGCGACTGGCAGCAGTGATTTACTGTTAAATGCTTGTTACAAACCCTCAATGTGGGTTTGGTACACACAGACACATTCGTAAATTATATTTTATTCACATATTATACAAAATAAATATGTTGTTAAAATATTTTTTTCAATCTACCCTAAATTTGTTGACATTTCTCAACGTATATTCAAGATACCATAACGTTTGAAAACAGATTCATTTAAAGGAGCATAATTAAAAAATTAAGAATGCATCATTCTTAATTTATATTTTTCTCCAATCTACCCTCAATTGTTTGGGAATTTGAAATTTGTAACGTTTAATGGCTTTATGTTGGCAAGTTTCGGCGTCAGTGGCGTCACGAGACGAGCAGTTGGTGCACCGTCGGCGATAGGCGACAAGCGGTCGAGTTTAACGAAAGATACATGGTAAAAATTACGGCAAAAATACATTGGGAAAGATTATATTTTACGGCGACATGCCACCGATGTCACGTAGGTGGTAAACGATACGCGATGCGATTTCGATGTGGCAACATTACGGAATTTGGAATTTGGAATTTTATTTTTCTAACGGTTTCCATTTGGCAGAAAGAAAATCATTTTTCGAAATTGATTGTCGTCGGTTTTATTTGTTTAAAGAATTCAGTATTTAGTTCATAAGTTGAGATAATATTTATTCGATATGAATTTATTATTAACAAATAAACACGATATGACCAGAAGTGGGTCTATATTTTGGTTTTTTTTTTTATAAAAATGTTTGTTGTTATATTGTGTTTGTCATCTGCTGTGATGTCGGTAGGGTCACAGATTAAAAATACAAAGTGACGAGCCTTAGGTTTGTAATGTTTTGTTTTGTTTTCAAAAATAGCCCCGATGTCACTGAAATCTGACCAGATTGAAGTGCAGTTCCGTGTGTGGATGTACTGTGAGGTCGTGAGGTCGACATCTATGCAAATCTGAGGTCGAAAGACGAAAGCCTTATTCCACTACCTCTCGTGTGTGTGTGTGTCAATGTTTAAAAATGAAACCTTAGTTTAATTTTTAATTGACAAGGAATGAACGCTCTGTCTTTATCCAGAGTCGAATCTATGGTGTAACAGCTCATTCTGAGATCGGACCCGTGCCCGACAGTGGGACTATAGACCGTTGGAGATGACCGTGATATAAATTTTAGATGAATCCGAAAATCATTTGGAATCCCATTATTATTATTGTTTCTTATTATAATTACGAATCAAGTTCCGAATAAAATAAAAATGTTACGTTAGCTTCGAAGTAATGGGGGTGCGATTTGAAAAAATATTTAAAATGTATTTGTAATAAATAATAAAGGTTTTAAAATAAACTATAGTTAATATTCTACCCGATAATTACATCTCAGCTTCATCTGTTATTATTATTAATAATAATAATAAACCATAATAAACCATTAACAATAAAATACTGATTCATATAAGCTAATGATTTACCATTAAGTACACCTAACTTAACAATTGCTTTTTAAAATGTCTAATATCTTACTCGATCACTAACTGCTTTTATGATTAAGTCGTAAAATTATAATATTTATTAGCAAAGACGAAAAGAAACCTAAAACATTTGGGATAGAGTTAGGGTACAGAAGAACAATAAAAATTTGGTTATGAAATGTTTAAAAAGATTGCTTAAAAACGTAATAAAGGACGAATATAAGAGATGAAACGAAAATGATTAATTTAACAATGAAAATATATAACAATACACAAATGTAACAATTGCTACATAGAAACGGATCTAAAAAACTAAATTTTATAAAACAGAAGCTCTGAAAGAATCTAGATCTAACTAGAAGTTATATTACTGTTCACATTTTCATCAGCTATATCGGATAGTCGAATAGGAATCATTGTTCATTTGAATGACTATTAGTTGACCTTGAAAACAATGCAACGTATAGCTCGCGTCACGCAAGAAAATGCCACTCTTGTCAATACTTTTACGTCATTGGTTCAATTTTATTTGCTACCCCTTTGGACTTCTACTTTTAAATTCATGCGAACATGATTCCCCAAATCGTTCAGTGCCTTTTTACTTGACGCGAACTATATTTCTAGTTTGATTGTTGTTTACGTTTCATCTGTATTAGAAAGAAACAAAGAAAGACAAGAAAACATGGTACCATGTATGAGCATTTTTCTTGAACCCAATAAAAAAGATGTCTGTAATATTTGAATAATTGTCAGTAAACTTATTCGGTAATAACTTTACTGACAATTATTGTGAAGAATATTAGTGTGAAGGAATGGAATAGTTTTGTGTATATCTGATTGCGGTCGTCGAGCTGACAGCTGTCATAGACGCTCGTAGACAAAATGGCGGCGTCCGTCGAGTGTCTCATTTGTAATTTTTCTACGATTATGACGATTTGTACAGCGGATGAGACGGCGCGTTGTGTTATGTTGTCTAAATAGTTAGTTAAATACATAAAATTGGATTTCTTTACAATGATGCGGTGGTTTTATTGAAGACGTCTTTTGTTTTTTGGGCTATTGGGGGTAACTTTTAAAGCTACCGCAGTGCCTTGGGAGAACCACGGGATTTTTAAAGCACGAAAACCTCCTCGATAGCCGTCCTATGCTGGAGGACTCCAGGATCGCCGCCCTTGTCAGGATTTTATCCCATTCCTTGCGTCAGTCCCGGGGCTGACTTCACGGTCAGAGCCTCCCGCTGGCCGACCACAATCCCGATAACCCTTCTTTCAGTCGCTCTTACGACAGACAGAAGTTACATTACCCGTATACTACTCTAGAAATACGGGGATATGTATCTAACATGTAAAAATACAGCCCTATTGAAAGAATAGATTTATGGGTTAAGAGTATGCATGACGGTTCGTCGGTGTGGCTATGTATTCGTACGTGCATCGGAAAGTACTGGACGGATTTCTTGTTGATGAAATACATTAAACATATGACGAAACATATGTGATTGAGTGAACATTTCATTGGAACAATTCGATATACGGCTATCTGAATATTACACCCAGACACAGAACACACAAATGTTTGCAATGCGTGGGTTCGAACCTACGACCTCCGGTTTAGTTGTCGGCGTATCCACTGCAACTGTGTAACCGCTCGACCTAGAGACCACTCTATATCCATGTACAAAATCTGTGCGAAGTTTACCTCTATCGCGCGTGAGATTCTCGCATTTTATGATACACAATACTAAAAATTATGTCACAAGAGTACAAGTGCCCTCACTAGCGACCTACGTGGAAACGCAGGCAAATACAAATCAAACGTTATCTTTAGCTATATGTTTTGCACAATCTGAAATAAGAGACAACTCAATAATTGACGCGAATGACGCCTCGCGGCGACGTGGAATGCCGTCAATATGATTAAGCGTGACCGTGTATTCCGACGTGGCGCTGGTCACGTAAGCGCTGTACCCATTTCAAATATTTTTTCTAATTTACATACAGCATTTTTTTAAATTATAAATCTAATATAAAATGGGAAGACTGACCCAGAGAACAATACCGAAACCGCTGTACCTAAAATAAAGCGTACAATAAGAAAGGAATTTTAGCAATTCCACCCCATAAGGTTAAATAGGGGTGAAAAGATTCTATAAATATGTGTGGATTTGATAGTTATAACTGAAATTCTAGATTTGCGTTCTTCGTCAATAAAAATTACGTAGTTTATTAATGGGGTCGCGACCTTACGTTTTATAACAATTTATTAGACTATCATATTATGATGAAATAAAAAAAAAATTGTGAATGGTCACAGGAATAAGGGATGCAAGAGTGAAAAAAAGGTTGAAAGATGTAGGAAATTAGGTACATAGGTTATTGCGTGAGTGAAATCGCGGAAAGCTGAAAAATAAAAGACAAGATAATAAATGATATACAGATGCAAAAATTACATCACAATATATTTTATTACGATATTAAATTGGTGAATGATTTCAAAAGAATCGAACTGCAATTTGCACGAATCTTGGGACATCACTAGCTTTATTATCATTACATTGCTTCGCACAGTATCCATATAGTATTATGAAAATGGTTATATTTCTGAAGTGTTAGGATTTTTTCCCTTTCCATTTAAGTTTCAAATTCCTGCAATTATTGGGGCAATACCTCACAATCTAAGCTGATAGTAAGGTTCTACGCGTGAAGAAAATTACAACAAAAATTACATTAATGCAACATTAAAGTCGAAAAGTTGTGTAAAAATAGCATAGTTTAGTAATAACATTTCGTTGGATATTACGTTTGACCGATAACATGTCAAATATAGGGCGGGAAGTAACACATTGTGATCATTTGGCGCACAACCATGAAGGCTTTTACGGTGTTCTGTTTCACCGCGCTGCTGCAGGTATGTGGTTTTAATTTGTCTCTGTTTTTACGCGCCAAATAAAATGTCTTCGAATTAAACAATAGACAAAGAGAAAACGGTTCTTCTGTAGTTTTTTCATATCGGTTTGTCAACGGCTTATCTTTATTTTTGGACAGGGCCTTGGAGTAGAAGTAGAACTTGCAGTAGACGGTAGAACGTCATGACGTCATGGAAACAAAAAGCGTTATTGAACGCGTGGAATTTTTTCAAAACTTATTTGTTATTAGCGTAGGAAAAGAAATACATGTACGAACTTCGTTCCTAGCGGGGTCTCTACCCGCGCAGATATAGAAGCACGTCAGGTCTGTAAGGGCAGTCAGTGCTTATCGCCCACTCCGTTAAGGAATTAGCGTGATGGTAGAACATGAACTAATGTAACTAAATGCCATGCACATTGTATAAATAAGTGTATTTCCTTGTCAACAGCAAGGCTACTCGCAATGCCTGCCAGCAACAGCGTACTGTCTCTCTCCGCCAGCGGTGGAAGTCCTACTGCCACCAACGCTGCAAATAGCGCCATGCGCCCTGTCTCCTGGCTTAGCCGAGCTGTTGCCAACGCTGGCACCTTTCCTCGCGACCACTATATCGTCGTCGCTAGCAGCCACGTTACCGCCGCTGCTAGAAGCTGCTCTGCCGACTGTTCTCACGTCAGCTCTGGCAGCAGCGGCTCCTCTCCTAGCCGCGTTGCCAGCCTCATGCTTGCCAGCCCCGTGCTTGCCAGCCCCCTGCTTGCCAGCCCCGTGCTTGCCAGCCCCCTGCTTGCCAGCCCCGTGCTTGCCAGCACCCTGCGCGCCTCCTTTAGTATACGCCTCGCCAGCGCCATGTACATGTTCTAGTTGTATCTATATATAGTTTTTTTCAGTAATAAATAATTTTATACGACAATTTTGTAGCTTTCTATTCGCCGTGTCTTCAAACGTGGATAAACTCTTAAATTATTTTGTATTGCGGCCATTTTATTGAAAGTAAAATACGCATAAAAATACTAAAGATTTTGATTAGCAGTTACAATTGATTATACTGCCATACTAATATTACAAATACGAAAGTCCGTTTGTTTGCCTTTCTTTCACATAAAACGGAGCAACGGATGGACGACGTGAGTTTCGGTACGGAGATAGTTGGAGGGCTGGAGACTGACGTAGGTAGGCTGTTGTTTTCGGGGAAAAATATCGAATTTCCACGTTAAGCGTTATAGATGGCGGTACGGGCGCAATGACAGTTTGACGTGTGAACAAAATAAATTCTTTGGACCTCGTGGACGAAGCCGCATATAATAGCTAGTAGTAACTATATAGGAGCAAAATAAAACAAACATCTCAGATAACAATAATGTATTTAATTCAACCTTTGGTTACAGAATTTAAACAAATTAAATTCTAAACAACAGACAAAACAACAAACGTCCGATCGCGCTATTTTTTTTTATTTCACAAAAATAACGGAACAAAAGCGTTTGTCTCGAAAGACCTATTATAATTAAATCATATATGACCATAATGCAACATTCATTTACTACTATTAAAAAAATTATTACATCTGTAACAGATTATGTTTGTAAAATTAAATACATATGCCAATACTAGAAATACGTGTACCACTACCGACCTATCTCAAAGTAATTTTTGAAAATAAAATAATACGGCTTGAGGTTTGAAACAATCCAATAATCTTATACATCCGTACATCTTATTTGGAATTCATACTTCTAAAAGGCACAAAACGTTTGACAACCACTGCATCGTACTCTTGATGTATAATGACAGGGGAGCGGTTGTCAAACTTTCTTAAGAACTAAGAAAAAAAAAGTATGTGAATTGATCAAAATACCACAGTTTGAGACTAACAATTGATTAACATTGAATTGTAAATTTAACTATTATTTAGTCTAAGATTTCTTTTTTTTTTTAGACAAGTTATGCAGGTTGGGTAAAAATAAAAAAAATGACTAGATATCTTTTTCTAAATAAATTAAATTATGCATACAGATTTAAAGCTGGTCGTAATGTAACATTTGGATATTGTAAAACGAGTATTGGGAATATTAACGCAATAATTTTGGTTAATAATGGCCGAGATACAGGCTGTTCTCGAAATGTTTACATTCAAATGATTGATTGAATGAATAAATCAATGAATATGTATATGAACATTTGAAATATATAAGTTTGTACATTTTGACAAATATCACTGGGAGAAATCTTTTATTATGGGAAGTACTTAAATAGGACAACATATCCAACATTCAAATGTAGCATTTATAATTATCTAGACGATACTAAAACACAAACGAACTTTTTAAGATCCTTGTCTGTTTGTCCGGGCTAATCTCGGGAACGGCTGAACCGATTTTAATAGGACTTTCACTGATAGATAGAAGAGGTTATAGTGCAAGATATGGGTTACTTTTGATTCCGAAATTCCGACGGGATCGCGATTTATGCGGGTAACACCGCGGGGCGCACCTCGTTGAACACATATAGATGACAAAAGACAAATGATTACATTACAATTTCTCAACCTGTAAACATTAAGTAAGGTTTGGAATATTTTTGAGATTCGAAGTGTTGAATGTCTGCAAACTGTGGCATTTTCGTCCCGGGAGAATCAAAAGCAGGTCTGGTTATACAAAATCCTTCATTTCATCTGCTCGCAGTTAGTATATAAACGTACCCAAATTTTAGAATGTCCGCCACCATATAGTATAACAGGTATATAAATTTACACTATTATATAATCAGATACTTGTATAAATAAAATACAAAATTAAAAAAAAACACCGATTCAAATTTAAAACCTAATTTGGCAACCTTATTGCACTTCGATGGAGGGTAGATACATATTTGTACCGTTCTTGACATGTATCAAACATTTGTACCAATATTAGTTCAAAGAATTGCATAATCCCACTGTTAAATGTAGATTATTGGATTCACTGTTAGACAAGACCAAAAGGTGACTCAAATCTTTCAAATTTTTAGCTGATTTAAAAAAAAAAGACATGACTAACCTCAACGATAAAGAAATATTGAAGTGACAACAAATGTTGGTACCAACTATGGGCGACATATTGGAGCAACAGTCGCCCGCAAACATTGGCAGAAAGAGTCTTCAACATCGCGCCAACAGCCTTTTTAACAGTAAAAACAAATGAATACACTCTCATTAATATTTCAATTTACTCTCATTTATTTGCAAAAACACTGGGCGTAGTTGACACGCTATTAGACATTTCAAAAAGACATTCGACCAACATTTGTCACCAGCACGAGTTGGATAATATAGAAGGAAGCATTTTGAAATTATTCACATTTATTAATTTTGGAATTTTATAAAAACATTTTTTTTTTTGCTTGATTTGTGCTCGTGACATTTATGCGATTATATTTTAAACAACAAACAAACATAACCTTTCATTTTTATGCCCATTATATCTTATTTATACTATGTTACAAATCTATGTATTTGATGAAAAAATCCAATTCCAATTTCAAAATGAAACCCATCACATGTCCTATAATTAACAGTTAAGCAAATTAATATTAAGTGTTATAATTTACATCTAATAATCGTAGTATAATTAATATTTTCATACCAATGACGAGTATAATATGACACATAATCTTTAGTTACCTCTTTGATATCAAATTATATAAAATTGCATTTTTTTTTTGGGAAAATCCTACATCACATCTTAAACGATATAACTTGTTTCGTAAAAGTTGACTACAAAGACCTGGAGTGATATTGGTATTGGAAAAAATGACATTAAAAATGTTTTTTTAATAACACAATAATAACGTATCACATGACTTGCACAATAATAATAATAATAACGGGGGACAATTGCACACGCGGCTATCCGATTCCAAATTAGGTAATTGAACGCCTGTGTTATAAGGGACAGTTGATATACATACGAAATAATACTTGTATACATATTTTTATTACACCCAGACACAGAACAAACACATGTGCTCATCCCACAAATGTTTGTCCTGGATGGGATCGAACCTACGACCTCCGGTTTTGCAGCCAGGGTCCCTAACCGCTCCACCGCGAGGCCAGTCAATGAATGGACTCGAACACGTGTCGCCTTGTGCATAGCTATGATTCATGCATATAAAATGTACGTTAGTAATTCCAGACCGCATTATGCAAAGCAAATCACTATGAGGTATAAATAGACTCCAAGATTTATTTATTCCGAGCTGTGATCCCGTGGGGATCTCGGGATAAAAACTAGCCTGTACATTTCCCTGTAACCTCCTCTATCTTCTAGTCAAAGTCGAATTAAAATCGGTTTAGCCGTTGCTGAGATTAGCCCGGACAAACAGACAGGCAGAGTAAAATTTAAAAAAAGTTTATTTATGTTTTAGTACCGTGTAAATAACTATAATCACTTGAGAATACACAGGCATTTTGATATCACAGACAGACACTTCAATATTATTTTTATGTATAGATACTTGGTAATGTATTTACAAGAATATGAATAAACTATATATTAATATGTGAAGCAAAAACTTTGGATCCCTTTTTACGAAAATTGCGCGGACGGAGGAGTATGAAATTTGGCACACTTATAGTT
>DWDX01005966.1:0-10053 GCA_018245675.1 Agara michaeli | reverse complement strand
CTTCGTCCCGCGCATATATTATTATACAAATGTTATTATACATATAAACCTTCCTCTTCAATCACTCTATCTATTTAGAAGAACCGCATCAAAATCCGCTGCGTAGTTTTAAAGATTTAAGCATACATAGGGACAGAGAAAGCGACTTTGTTTTATACTATGTAGTGATAGTAAAATATGGATTCATCTAATTATTTCTGTTAAATCTTTCTAAAACCCTTTTTTAAAAAGTTTTTTGCTTTTTTCTGTGCGAGATAGTCTACGGTCTATAGTCGTCTGTAAGTCTACAGTCTCTGGTTTATGCAATATCTGGAAATATATCAATAGGTATTGACTGATGGATAGATGATTGGTTTATACGGCATGGCGTATGGCTTGAGACGCTGCTCTAGGAGTGCATTATCTATGTATACCGGCATTTGAGTATGTGATTAGATTACAAAGCCGATGTACTGAGCAAGATACCTAATATCCATTACGGTGAATGCACATGCTAATGAATTGAACGTGCCTTTGATTAAAGCGATGTATTATATCTATTTACATACAACACTACTATATACTACTGTAGTAGTATATACTACTCGCTAGGTTGCTTGCCATACTTGTTTCTACCATGAAGCAATTTATTGTTCTTACAAAAAATTGCGTTTCGGTTTGAAGTGTGACGTGTGTGTGTGATGCCGGTCCACTTATATACTAAAGGGTACTTAAGGGTTATATATCTCAGTCCCAATGAGTCAACGCATCTGTGATCCATCTCTAATAGGTCGGATACTATCTAATGCTAATTGCATTCATACCTACTAACAAGTAGTAAGCGGACTTATACTACTAACAGTCCCATTCCTGCAGTTCTGCTACTGATATACAAGCGTTGTGACCTAATGTAAAAAAAATTATATCTGCTTGTTAAAACATTTCATTATAATTTATCTCTGTAATTTGTTTCGCATCTATAACTTGAGTATTGTCGTTTTAAAAATAGAAATAAAATATCCAAGATATTTTGTTTTTATGCTACAAATACAAGCGATAAAAGAACGCTCAATGACTTTAACGCTTAGCACTTGCAGTGTTTCGTTTGTAACATCGTCATTTGAATGGTTAGGGTGTGTCCGGCGTTCGGATCGGGATCTTAATCCCCTAATTACGGGTTCCAAAAGCAAACAATTAGGGGGAATAAGCTGCGCGGCCGTAACGCGTATTATTAAGTATTTCTTATACAGATCTCTTTTAAAAACGTACGAAATAGCTATATATTCGTATAAAATGAAGGCCAAATAATAGTGGTACTAGGAGTATAGGTGGTAATATGGAAAACAGTAAGTTAGTATTGTTATTTTAAAAATAGCTCAGACCTTTAAATTTTTTACACATATCAAACATAGGCAAGTTAACCACCAAAATTATAATATTCTGCCATCTATTTGTTATATTTATGTTATTATGTTATAACAAGTCATAAAAACTGTTGGTATATTTTACACCAAACTTTCATTGAAACATATAGAAATGTTATAATTAAATATGAAGCATAGCTGCAATATAATTAAAAATGTCCAACAGCATCAATTTGATGTCGTTCATATTCATTCATTAATAGGCGTGTGAACATTTTCCATTGACGTCATGTTTTATAGGCATAAAGCAGAGTGCAACACATATATAATTACATTGATATTATGAATTAGTATTCCTCCGATATGCACAACGCAATCGAAAACGTAGATTATAACAAAATGTGTTTATTATCAATAAGCAATATAATAAGCATAACTATGAATATTGTTTTTATAAAATATGTAGATCACAAAATGTGAAAAATCGTAATAAATCAAATACAGTTCAGTTGTTACTCTAAATTGTCTCAAAAACTTTTAATTGCTTTCATTTGAAGTTATGACACGTTCTATTAAGAAAGACTTTCTGTCTTAGACTCCCGCTTCTTAGCAACTGCTCAAAAATTTGTATTTTTCTGTTTTAAATGTGTTTAGAGGTAGGTATTCACTGGTCTTTGTCTGATGTCTTTTTAAACAAGCGCTCTCGCCCCTCCTATATAATTAGAGATAGTAGAGCTAATCCCACATAGACGCTACTATCATCTTCAAACAAATTGTTCAGTCTACATGTGCCCTAATGATTAACTTTGAGTACTTTGCCGGTAAATTTGTTTGATTATATGATTTATATTTGATCAAGTTATTGAATCGCTTTTTTCAAACGAGTATATAACGATGTCACCAAAATATCCAAATCGTTAAATCGCTGTTTAACGTTAGGTTATAAAAACGTCAAGACAGCAGCGCTTCGTAAAAAATATAATTCCGCGTTTACTTGTATTCTGAAAATTATTTTTATTTTTATTTTTGAAGGCAAGGTAACAGAGATGCAATTATGACATTTTAGATAAAACAATAGGATATAAATACAGCCAAAATAGGATTACACAGTAAATACTCTCTGAACATAATTCATTGAAAGTTTTGTTTACCGCTTGCGATTCTTAGACTAAGAGAGGAATAAATCAGTGGGAAGATAATGTAATAAATTACAAAACTCGTAACCCGTTCCGTTAAACTAATGTTTTTCTTGTTTTAAGTAGGTTATATTATCCATTGGGTATCCAAGCGTGCTGAATAATTCCATGATACAGTGGCTGTCCGTTCTTGCGTGCAAACTAATTATCATATATCTACAAATCGCAAGTAAAATTTACTCTCCGATTTCAGTAGCGAGTGTTAATGAGGTTCATTTTGCTTTTAATTTTGTTATGGCAATTTCATTTCACTGAAAACCACCATTTATTGCTATGATTTTAATGATTACAATGTATTTGTCTGTTCGTTATTTATAGCAAGCGATAGCTCGTGTGACTTGAGCGAAAGACTAATTCAGATGTAAGTAGGACATTAGGGTCGAGCGTAGTAAGATAAGCTCTAATTTATACTACTGATAGCATAATTTGTACTACCGTAGTATTCCTGAATATTTTTTGTTGTAAATTATATATGTATACACAAATACCGACGTTGAATTTATAACATTTATATAATGGAAATATATAATACATTTATATAATGATGAATTCTGATTGTATTTACAAGAAATTGTCACAAAATTTTAAAACGTGGTGAAAAACACATACAATTAATCAATTCACGATCTAAACATATTGGTTGTACGAAATGTATGGATAGAAAAGTGTTCATTTTATGAGTTTGCTGTCATTTATACAATGTAAGGGTGGCCATAAAGCGCTTCGGTTTCCGGTCACCGTGTTGTCATGACAACGGCGGCTCAATACAAACCAAAGATATTACTTTGGACGACAAAACGTAAGTTTAACTGTCCACGAATGTTTTCTTTGTAACAAATTGTCGGTGACATTTTTTTGTAGAAAATAAACCTTCAAAACACATCCAAGCGATTAAAATGAGGATTTTATCCGTAATCAAAGATTATTCTCATACATTAAAATAGAACACACTTTAATGTAGGTAATGAGTGAAATTTGAAATAACAGATGAAATGACCAGTATACAGTTGAAACATGTCAGGTGTGAGTAAAACTTTTTTTTAGCTTGTTCAGTATTTTACACAGCCGTGTGTAGTGTAGGCACTTTCAGAAATGGGCATTGCAAAGGTTTCACTCGTGAGTCCCAACACGTATATGTTCGAATATCCTTCATTGAACATTCTGTTTTTGTATGGATTTGGATTTCGCTCGTGATTTGACGTCCGACTTCTCTCGCTGCGAATACGTAAAGGGATACGAAACATGATTGATCTTTTCCAAACAAATCGATGAACGAGGAAAGTTGGTTTTTTAAAATAAGAATATTTACTGTTCATGCGATGCGCTGATTTGATACTTACGGTTATTTACGTGAGATATTTACGTGAAGGTTATTTACCGATACGATTGTGTATTGTTCCACTTCTCATATCGTTCACGATTATGTTGGCGTCAATGTACCTTGTTATTTGATACGTGAACATTGTGACCCTGTTTTACGACTGGCCTCGTGGTCCAGTGGTTGAAGACAGTGACTGCCAAATCGGAGGTCGTGGGTTCGATTCCCGCCCAGGACGAACATTTGTGTGATGAGCATATTTGTTTGTTCTGTCTGAGTGTAATAAAAATATGTATACGAGTATTATATCGTACGTATCAGTCTTCCGGTTAGCAAACACGGGCATTGAATTGCCTAATTTGGAATCGGATAGCCGTGTGTGGAATTGTCCCCAGTTATTGTTATGTTGCGATAGCTAGAGTTATTCTTCAGTAATGTTCCGGCAATATCTGTGACACAATGACAGTTCAATATAATTAAAGATTTTAATTAGAATTCTCAAGTCTTAATTGCTTAAAACTAACAACTGATTCGAGAACATATTCTAATTATATTTGTTCAGTCGCCGCTTTTGTCGACACTAATGAGAGGTTCAGTAGGGTGACACAGGTTTGGGGAGATTTTAATAGAGACTCGCTTAATGTAATTTTTAATATTGATGGTAAATTTCACACAGCCTTCCTCCAAAATATGCAATTATCAACAGTATCATATTGGAATTATGAAAAAAAATTTGTATTACATCTTTATTTATCTTTATGTATATATATTTTTTGTGTGCGTGTGTATGTCACTAAGCTCCTCCTGAACGACTGGACCGATTGTGATGAAATTTTTTGTCTGTGTTCAAGGGTTCTTGAGAATGGTTTGGATTCACAATTTGGTGCACGGGAAAATGTTTTTTTAATTATCTTTCAAGTAGTTGTCGATTTTAGAACGTTTCACATTGGATCCGACAGACTGCGCTGCCATCGCAGTGTCAAATATTAATTAGCTGTTAAACATAATATGACGTACGTCTCGTCAAATAAGATTAAAATCGGTTCAGATTGGTGTAACTAAAATATTTATTTATTGTAAGGCTATACGAAGTTCGCGGGGACAGCTTGTATAATAATATAACTATATTAAATTAAATATTATATCATATTTTGTGATAATAGAAATACTTACTTATTGTAATAAAAATAAAAACGGAATTCCGATCGTGGCTTAAAAATAATGAGCGTAAGATATTACGATAAGTGATACACTTTAAAACGATTTTATCTGATAATTTTTTTCTGATAAATCCATTTGAGACTTCATCCAGTAATTGGCCTGCGGCTACACTGACAAGGTTGTTTCGCCGAAAATGAGATTTCATATAAACTAACGGGAAACTACGGTTATACGATATATGGTTTTATTAAATTTACGAACAAGTCACGAACTACTTCGTAACTAATATTTATAGCGATAACAGACGCAAGCGGGCGGCCATTTTTATGGTGACATACCTGTTATACAAAGGAAATGGAAGAATAAAATTGTGTAACACACGCTGACAATATTAAAAATGTATTTTGTAACGAACCGACAGACGGTTAACTCGACACTCGTGCCAAAGGCTGTGAAATGTAGCTTCCTTCGTTATCTTGTCGTTGCTAGCTATTTAATGAAACTTGGTGGAACCGATCTATGTACAGTTGTCACGGTGCTTCATAAAGCAACATCTTTTTTTTAATAATTGGCCCAATTCCACACACCGATATCTGACTTCAAATTAGTCAATCATATATGTGTTTTATGGTAACCGAACAGCTGATAAACGTACTTGTATACATACGATATAATACTTATATGAATATTTTTAATACATCCAGACAGAACAAACAAATGTTTCTATCACTCAAATGCTTGGCATGGGTGAGAGTAGAACCGTCGACCTCTGGTTTTGCAGTCAACATATCTAACCATTCGACCAGGAAGCCAGATATATATATATATATATATATATATAAACATATATGTATAGAAATTGAATAGGATGCAGTACTGATGAGGATACTTACGAGGAAAATGTATAGCAAACCAATTTTTATAGCGGTTTATCAAAAATCCAAATACAACTCGTAGTACTTCAACACTCGTAGCTCGTAGATGTTTTCGATCTGTAGATTACTGATTAATTGTATATAGGGAACGAAATCTGTTGCATCTAATAGATGTATCGCGTGCTATTTCGAATTAAACTACTATACGGTGAAAATAACGCCTCTCCTGAAATAAAATAGGAACATGCTGCCGTGTGCGTTTTGGGTGCGCATTTGGTATCGAAACCTTACTTAGCGTAAGTAAAGCCGATATTACACTGTGTGCGGGGTCGCGCCAATAGTAAAAATCAACGTCAGGAGCAGCAATGCATTGGGAACTTGGCTATGTATAGTTAGTTGGCATTCTTTTTTGTATTGAGCGAGACTGTAAAAAATCAGTCACACCTTTTTCTTTGGCCGTTACGCTAAATGACATACTTTTCTGGAAGGGTATACATAAGTGTTATTGTTCGGACTTTACTAAAATATGTATTATCATGGGATCTTCATAATTATGTAGCTACCATCCGTTTCAGGTGGCCTTTAGTTAAGAGGAGGGCGAAACGTTTCGCTCCGTCGTTCCTAATTCGCACGATCAAAGAGTTCAATATACATAATATAATATCTTGCGACACCCTGTATTTAATGTTTATATAGATATATTTATTTCACCCACACAGGACAGAAAAATGTGCTCGTTACACAAAGGTTTGTGCTGGATGGGGATCGATAGGCCAGTTAATTCTGAGAATTAATACCTATAACTTTTCAAAGGTGGATTAAGTAATTATTTTCTAGGTTTAACCGTAAGTGACATAATTATAACTATAACATTACAACATGTTATGTAACCCTGTAAGGCCACACACCTTTTATTCGGCTGAATTCGACGGGTATAAGTATTATTGCTTCGAATATTTTCGCTTGAGTAATTCCGAATACAATATTGGATTACGTAAAACCACGATTGAACCCTACCCGCCGTAGGCTCACGCGAATTATGTGTGAAAAATTGCTTCATCTAACTCAATTTCGAACTTCAAAAGGATGTAACAATAGGAGCAATTAACGAATATGAAATAGAATAGAATAAATAATAATAATAACAGAATAAACGGTACATAAATAGGATAAACAAAAGTCGTCAATATTCTATGAATACAGGTAAATATTTGGGCCGTAGCCCTTTTTAAATTCTCAGTGCCGGCCGCGGTGCCTTCCAGCGAGTGCGAGAAATGTAGAGTTCTAGAGCACAGTCCACCACGCTGTTTCTGTGTGGGTTGGAGGAGGTGCGGGTGTGTCAGACCATCTCTTAGATATAAATACTCTGTAAAGGGAGATTTTGTAGGATTTTTATTAACACCTTCTACAAACGATGAACAAGACGAATAGTACTGCTACGTTGCGTCTTAATAGGTAAAAATCTATGAATTTCATTATTGTCTCTTTGAATTTGTCCACCATTAATAATAAACAAACGAATCAAATACATCAATAGGCAGGTGTAAAATAAACGAAAAACATAATAAACGTAAAACATCTATTGTTAGAATTACAAAGTTTATCAGAAAACGCAGACACTGATAACCAAGTGATAAACAGAGCGAAAAAGTTTCATATCTGTAGCAAATGAAAGGTCGGTGCTCTTTATCACACGGCGAAATATTAACATTGATTTATTAGTTGCGGATGTGGGCGGTTTATTGGTGTCACCTTGGGGACGTATTTGTGAATGAAGGAGAAGTCACGTTGACCTTTCCTTGTAGGCGTTTCCGTGGGCTTGGGTATATTGGATATAAATTTGAAAATGGAACAAACAGTTCGCCAGAACTTAAGAAATGTTATAATAACGCTTAAGATTTAAGTGGAACGAGTTCACGACAGAGGGTGCACGGTAAAAATATCCAACTATCTACATAAAGGGATCTCTGGTGACATTGTAGCAACCGCCATTTTAATTAATGCATACGTTAATACAGCAGCTTTATAGCTTCATCAGATTGAAACGTGCCTTTTTAATATAATTATATACGAGAATTCATTGAAATGCTTTGAATAATATTCATTTAATTAACTGAATATGGAAAGCATTAATTAATGTTACAACATGTTTCCGTTTTTGTATGAAGTTCGTTATAGAAAGCCTGCACCTTAATAAGAGGGATATCATTTTATCGATATCCTTATGTATGTCGATGATGCAGAATATATTGTCGGTACTACCGTAAAAAATAATATAATGTTATTTAAACGAAATCCACTGTCCCCACTATCCCCGATGTTTATATAATATTATATAAGTAAGATAACATAACGTGAGATAAGAAGATTTTTCCTAATTCACAAAGGAACAGATTCCTTTGTGAATTGTGTAAATCGGTAAATTTAATTGACTTAACTGGTCGTTAGATAAAAGCTTTAGTAGACAAAAAATCGTTTTATCTTTCTGCGTTTATCTCATATGAGGGCTCTTAACGCTGTGACCGTGTTCTATACCATATGTTCTAAATTGCAAATTTGCAAACATCTCTCTATTAAAGTTTAATATAAGGTTTATAAAGTGCATAATTAAGTTACATTAAGTTGTTACATGTATTGTATTATAGATAGTTTTACATATATTACACAAATTGGCTTTGAATACCGATAACGCTCTCGTAACGCTGTCGTATGAAATCCTTCTTTGTTGTGAGCTTCCTCGAACGTTGATTTAAAATTATTCACGCGGAAACGAACACGTGTAACCGCAATTGTTCCATCAACCGTTTTACGGATCGTTATGAAATTTATGAATACGGTTTTGAATAGTAGGGTAACTTTTTAACTTTATATCCAGCGTTACAATGTAAACTGTTATACCTATAACCGCTGGTCGGATCTCAATAACAATAAAATTAATGTAATTAATTATAATTAATAATAATTAATAATTAATTGGTAAGTAGGTGGTAGAATTTGTATACGATCGGCTCGGGGTATTACAACGATCTGTGACGGTCTGAAGTGTGTTGATGCCGGTCCACGTGTATACCAGGCGACCGTACTAGTCCTGACGATTAGCGACGTATCTGTGATCGACCTATAGCAGCTCAGATCCTGGCTAGGACTAACTGTATTCGTTCTAAATATTATCTAGACTAATATTATTAAAAGTCCTATTAATGCAGTCCTGTTACTAATGAATATTAACAACTAATTCTTAATAACACCTGTTACTTATCGTATCGATACACTAACAGTCCCATTGTTATAGTTCTGTGTATTAATGGTTGATAGCAGATGTCTATGGGTGGAAGCAGCTACTCGTATATTTAACGGCTGCACTCTAGTTTGTTACTCTCGTCACAAAAAAAAACATGTATACTCATGACGACATTTGATGGCGTGTTATATTTAATCTTTGATTGTGTCGCCTTGTCTCCCACCTTGCTTGAATTTATCGTCCATGGTAAACATCTACTGAGAAATAGATCTAAATTCGTTTTACAATATTCCTATGGAGTATTTTTAGCGATTTGATTGCACGTTTTACGATTGAAATCACTGACGCTATTACAAAAAAAGTGTGAGCTTTAAATTTTAATGGCGCATAATTCATCTAGACATCTTACGAGGATTACCCTCACCAGGCTTTATGACTCTTTGTAACCAACAGACGTAAAATGGGTGTGCTTTATTTTATTTCCGCGTCCGCTTTATTCAGATGGAAGCTCGAAGGGGCATTAACATAATGCTTTCATACAACTTGACAGATGTCCCCGACCGCATAATCGGGCGAGGCAACAAGATTCCTTAGAAATTCTAATGATCCTCTAAAAATAGCTATGGGAATTCCATTGTGCATCGTAAATAGAATTGTCCTAGTGACAAGAGATATTGCAATTGTTGGTTTTATTGATAAGTTTAATCGTTGTCGGTCTCTCTAGTGTAAGTATGTTTGTTGTGAATTTTCTATATTATTCAACTAGCTTTTGCCCGCGACTTCGTCCCGCCCCCGTCGCCGCAATTCCCTTTGGAGGTAAAAATTCGTAAAAATCCAAAATAAAATATAGCCTATGTTACTCGTGGATAATGTAGCTTTCGAATGGTGAAAGAAATTTTTAAAATCGGTCCAGTAGTTT
>DWDX01005965.1:0-10053 GCA_018245675.1 Agara michaeli | reverse complement strand
TACTATTCGGTATATGTTTTTATAATAGTCTAGATCATCGTTACTTTATCTGGGGTCTTGTTTATTGTTAAACGGAGATAATGTCATCCTGGACAATCTCTACAAACACAGATAAGTAAATTATCTGTAAATATAGATTTCGTGGGTCGCGGTAGAAATATGGTTAAAAAGAAATGATCTAGTTATTCAATGTAACAACGTTTGCACCCATAATAATAATATTATACATTGAACTTTTACAATATTGTTCTGTTTGACATAAATTACCGTTATCTAAGACGCCCAATGCTATAACGGTGACGTAACGTGCTTGTGACCTTGGTATAATGTCCTTAAACCGAAACGTAATAACAATATACAACGAATAACCTCGTGTTTCTGAACGAATGAGAAAAATAAAATTTTGGTAAGTACCTACAGTAATGTGACAATTGTTTATGATGTTACAAGCGTCCTATCTTTTTTTTCATAGAATTATTTGCAAAAATTTAACCGTTGGAATTGATAGAAAGTTATTGAACGGCAAAAAATGAATGGAAAATTAATTTTTATATTCAATATTTCCTAAAAGACATTGTATATAAAGGTAATTCAAATTTTCATTTATGGTGCATTTAAACAGTCAAAATGTTTTAGTTTTACAAAAATTAATACAATTGAAACGGGGAATATTATTATTTTTATTTGACCATCACGCTGGGTCCCTAACGGGATAGGCAGAAATAATCTTATATAAATTGTTTGTCCTGTCCTTACTACGAGTCGGTTTTACTTTCGCATTGTATAGCTACATACTTTAGGTAAACTATGACGACATGATAATCAAGAATTCATTTTGTTTTAATATTTATAGATAAATCGTTGCTTAATTAATAATCAGCAATTTTAATGAAATTTTTAAATTGAGTTTTGGTATTTTTTTTTTGATGTCATCCGCGACTGTGCTCATCAAACTTTTGCTCATATCTTATACTTGGCAATAATCATTTAAACATCCTTGTTGTAGATTACTATGTAATTAGGTATATTTACAGTTTCAATCGTGAACGCTCGAGTGACTAATGTTCAAAGCAACGTCCAATGTCGCTAATATTGTATTTATATCGTAAAAATTTGCTCCACGCTTTGTTCCTTATCTTAACGTTTCTGTGTTCATAATGTAAAATGCCTACTTAAAATGTTTTCCTATATTTTAACCTGTAATACTGTAATATTTTAATATTTTATAATATTTAACTACTTAAATTAAAATCTATTATGTCTTTTCAAATATGCAATATGTTTTAGAAGTAAGGGGTTACTATGAATAATTGGGTACATTGGAAAATTGGGCATTACATTTTTACTTCCAAGGTATAACACGTTTATGCGGCGCGGAGAATAAATATGCATTAATTAAAAAATATAGATCTTAGATTAAACCGAAGTAATATGTACTAATACTATGACTGTGTTGTAATTGATATTAGTATCACAAAGCAAAACAAGTTATTTGGCGCCAATTTAATTTTTTTCATTCATACTTGTCTAATATTCAACACTTACGTTTCATGATTGTAGTTGAAATAAAATAATAAATAAAGATGTCCAATTTTTTTTTATTAATAAAAATAAATTAAATAACAAAGTACTTAAAAAAATATATTAAGTATAACATTAAAATTATGTGCTAATATTGAACTAGTATGTACCTAATAGATTATTTTCCCGCCATAGAATACCCATCTATTTCACTCTCAATCATTGTTGCAAATTAGTTACATACATGCAATTTAAAGATGTAATAGGTATAAAGTTCATGTGTGTAAATGTTACTTAATAAACCAATAATTATTTACTCTGTGATATAATTATGACATAGTAATAAAATTTGTCAATGTAAAATTAGAATAAGAAATTTTAATAATGTATGAAGTTGTACCATGTAAAATTTACTCTACCACACTGCAATTTATAATATTGACGATCTGAATTTATGATATTATGTTAAAGAGAACCTAATACATTTGATCGATACAGTGCTGCAAGCGTTTGTCTATGTTCCCTATTTTTTGACGAAGCCAGTATTGGCTCTGTTCCAGAATTTTTCTTGAATTCTGTAAAGTCTCCTGCAAAGAGTTTTTGAACATTAATAACGAATTCAGCTTAACACTGCGGCGACTGATGTTTCAGTTTATAACGTTTTAAAGATTGAATATCAAAAAGGAGGTGACATCGTCAGTACAGCTTAGTTTTATGTTAGGTGTGACAATTGTCCCAATCTGCACGTGGCCAGTGTGGCACTTTTACCGCCTTCTCATCTTGAGTGAAAACCCACGCCCATCAGTGGAACCATAAAAGGGATGATAAGCGTAAGAGAAAAATCTAAATATTCCTCCCTAAATTGTTTATCGTGTCTTTAATTTTATTTTTTCAAATAATCGCCTACGAATCAATTTTAGTCAATAGGTAGTCATTGTAAACTATGACGTCATCACGATCACGATTTTTGTTTTAAACAGTGTTAATAGATCGACATAACTTACTGAGGGAATCGGATATTCCGTTGGTAAATCGCAGAATTGTCGTAAGATGATATCTGACATCTTGGACTTGACGCAGACGTTCATTTTCCAGCAGCCCTCTTGGAGCTGACCGGTGTGCATGTGATAAAATCTTCCTAGGCCGTTCTTCGTGTTGTCTTCCCAGTGGCCCTCGTAACGATTACCATTAACTGAGAAATATTATTTCTATTTAGATTCCAGCTTTGAATTGAGCAAGCAGTGAAAAACTTTCTGTCCACTACGTACATACAGTCTATTTACCATAGGGGTATGCGGAGGACCTGGAGGCCTGGCCTTCCTTAAGTACGTCTCCGATTAGTTCAATTCAATTAATTCTTGTTTATTTCTGAACGATTACAGTAAGATTATGTGAACAATTCCTAGCTATTGTACGGTCTTTTTATAGTAGAAAACTTAAAGCGTTTTCTGACTTTTCACACAATTCCATTATTGTTAAGTAGGGTATCTACCGAATTAAAATATTAAAATATTATCTTGAAGTGAATAATACTTTCAATTAATTAACGTTCCTCGCTTTTTAGGGACTAAACAAATGATCGCTATTTTTTTTAATATATCGTATAGTGAGTATCAGGCTAACGGAAGCATCTTAGCCTATGAACATTTTAATAGGCAAGATTTGTATTACGTTTGCTTTTGTATCACACGAAAGCCTCGTGATTGTTAATTGTTCCTATTACAGCGCCGTGAAGAAGGGAGTTTGATTGCCTCAATGAATCTAACAATAATGATGACATACCTACTGTACGATGATTTACATTGCTTTAGATAAACATTTTTTTTTTTCATATTTTGTTTGCCGAAATATTGTTGGTAAGTACCTAAGATATATTTACTTAGTTACGTATATAGAGTGAGTATTTTGAATTTTGAATGTGAACAGAATATTTCGAGAATATTACGCATCGTACGGAGAAGTTCCATCCTCGTTTATTGCTACGAACTTGTAAACAGTGTAATGGGCTGGTTTTGACACTTTAAATACTAATAGGCTTTTGGTGCAATGTTTATTATTATGTCTAGAAATTGGTAGTGCAAGTCTACACTGTAACGCATTTAATAAGTATACCACAAAATCCTAGAAGTGGCTGCCTATATTATAATAACTATACTAATAATAACCGGGGGCAATTCTCCACACGGCTATGTGATTCCAAATTAGGCAATTTTATGCCTGTGTGTGATTTTAAACATACATATAATCCTTATATAGATATTTTTACTACACCCACACACAGAACAAACAAATGTGCTCATCACACAAGTCCTTGTCCTGGGTGGCAATCGAACCGACGACCTTCGGTTTTGCAGTCAGGGTCTCTAACCGCTCAACCACGGGGCCAATCGTTTACGAATTATGAATTTACCTTGCACAAACATGCCGAGCCCCTGCTTCTTGTTCATGGACCAATATCCCACATAGAACGTCCCATCGGCGTACCACATCTTCCCGTAGCCGTGTCGATAGCCTCCCTTCCAAAACCCAAAGTACACGTCTCCGTTCACATAGTACCGCCAGCCAACGCCTTCGGGTTTACCCCGGACCCATTCTCCTCGATACTCAAGGCTGAATGTGCCATTCTGCAGTTTGTTGCTGAGTGTGCCGAAACCGTGCCTATTGATCATTGATGTAAAACGCCTATTAGATTAATAATAATGAAGCTTCAATGTTCTTTTTTAATTGAACAAATAGTAAGTGTTTATTAAATATAACTAAATTTGTAATTAAACGTTTTCAATAAATCTCCCTCACCTAAAGCCTTTAAGCCAATCCCCTTCGTATAGTTTTCCAGTTACAGTGAGAAATCTCCCTTTTCCTAAAAAAAAAGTGTAACGTACTTTTTTAAACAACGTTTTCATGAGCATTCGTCAATTTGATGTCAATAATGGCGCTTATTAATCTTACGCCTAGGTTTATCGCAATCTGTCAAGTGACCTTGAACATCTTGGACAATAACCGGTATCATAAATGTAAAGCGATGAAAATAGGCACCTATGCTTATTTAGTACAAAATATTACTTTGAATTCTAGGCTTATGCAAGACGGGGAAAAGTCTGGTTATGACAGAATTCTCTAACAATATGCGAGGATGCTGCCACCACAGTGGGATATGAAGACGGGCTAAATGAAGCACAAATTATTATAATAAAGTATTCCGATGCTGATTTCTTAAAGTAATCCGTTATGTTTCATTTACAATGACAAAAACCTGCACACCTTCTTTTAGGTCGTTTTTCCAATCTCCTACATATTGGTCGAATCGCGATGTAAATATTGCATGGTGTACTCCATTTTTAACTGCTTTCTTTTCGGCTGCGAACAATAATGGTGTAAAAGTTTTTGGGTGGTGATAAAAAGGCATGTCTATATAGATGACATTATGGCAGATACATAGAATTTTGATAATTTCGAGAGACAGATATATATTTACAATGTCAATATAAATGCATAAGTATAATATTATCATAAATTATCTATATTCACAAATGTGTAATAAATCAATGACTTATTATTTTTGATAATCAAGTAAGATTAATGGTCTTTTATAGATTTATATTAAATGTGGATCTTGTAAACAGGAATGTAGTCAAATAAATCGTTCCGATTCGGATATTGTTATAAGAAATCTACTTGAAGGCATGTTTGAGCCATTCATATTCATATTGAGTATATAAAGATACGTAAATAAAAATGTTACAAAAGAAGCTTTAACTACTCCTTTTGAAAGGATTTTTTTAATTAGGTGAGTAAGTGACTTAAGGCCTACGACTTTGGGCACGTCGACCTAAACAGGTTGTTTGCGCCCAAAGCCTTGTTAAAGGTTACCATATAAACCTATCACCTTGGTACAGGATAGGATTTTATTTATGGCGATGTGTTTGGTTTCATCTGGATATAAGGTGTGACAAGGTAAGATAAACCAAAAAGAAAAAAACAAGTATCTTACTAAACATTTAATAAACAACTAATACATTTAAGCCGATCCGTGTGCTTTCTTTAAACCACGACTGAACTCCACAAGCTGCTGGTAATATTCTCTGAAACCCTGCAGAGCCAAACCCTGTTGGCTTTTCATAGAAGAATTGTTGACTATGTATTTATCAATGGTATCAATACATTTGTTATCTAGCTGAATGTCTTCTTCCGCTAACTGTTCAGGTTTGGTCAATTGCACTGGAGTAGGTAAGATCTAAAATCGAACACAAGCAGTTTACTGACAAATTAAAAGTTATTTAATTAGAGGAAAACGATAATTCGTCCATCCATGATTTTTTGGAAGTCTATTTAGAGATATACGTGTTTAATCTACACCATTTCAACATAAGGAGAACAATGGGCTTTACAAATTACATCATACACAATCTCATTGTCATTGACTCTCAAATAGTCATCTGCACAAATCAGCACAATGAAAATTATGCCAATAAAAAAAACTCATTTAAATGTTATACCTGTTGAACAATACTATTGACTTCATCACAGTTGACAATATCGCCACGTAGTGCATGTCTTAAGGCAATGACCAAAACTGCTTCTCGCACTACTCCACTCTGTATCAACTCCAGCATCAGATTATCAATATTGTCGTGCCATGCCAGGTAGAACGCGAGTGGACCGAAGTGGCGGGTTGATCTAATGGAAAGGATAATTATAGATTAAAATATACCTAACTGTAAGGAAAGGAATATAAGTATTGATTACAACCCATTTTGGCTGTTTTGCATGAGACTTGCAAATGGATAGAGATGCTCCTCCAAAGATATTATCTATTCAAGATATTCCTTAGACAAGTTATGTACAATCTGACACTTAATTTTCAATATGCAAGTGTTTTGTGGCTATGAGATCTTCGATTTTGTAATTAAACTTATAAATACCTGAGTAAATCATATTTGCTGTTCATATCCACATGTTGGTAAGTGATACTTGCCAGCCTCTGATAGGGCACTTCATCAGGTTCATATTGTATGCACAATCTATCCAATATGAACTCATATTTTTCTCTATCCAACAAACTGTTGAATCTCTCCTCGTTTGAAAACATTGTTGGCTCTTTTATTTTGCGTCCTTGCATTGGAAAGTATATCTGAAAAATAAACAATTATGATTATTTTAATTAACCTTTTTACTCAATTCATACACGCATTATTATATTGAATGCCTGATAACTATTATCTTTGCTTACTGTTACCTTTAATGCCTCAATGCATTCATTATGAAATAATCAAAAACAAATTGCTAAGGAACACGAGACTGATGGTTATCAAGAAAATGTGACTGACAGTTCTACTTTTTGCCACTAAAACCAATCGATTTATCAGTAATTTAATTCTAAAAATAGTAAAATCAAACCATTCAAAGTATGAAAAAGGACATTACATTATATTGACATTACATTTTTCTTGTCTCATCCTGATTTTTTAAAATTACAATTGCATTTGCTATTCTCTCCTATTATTATTTACAAATGTGAACAATTATAGCATATACCTGGTTCATCCTTTTACGAACATCATGGTCACTGCTCCGAAGGGTACCATCAGGGTCTCTAAAAAACGTCATTCATAGATAATTCATTAATCACTCCAAATAAAATATACTCAGCTCTAAAACTTTTCATTTCGAAGATTGAAATTTTCGAAAGCTGAAAATTTTTGGAAGTAAAAAAAGAGAATGAACCAAGCCTTGGAGGAATGGTCCCTTACATAAATAAGGTTATTAAGATTTTTTATTTATTTATTGTTCCCCTATTGATCAAGCACTTGACCCTGGATACTTCATCTAACATTCACAGTTAATTAATATATTTACCTTTCAACAATAAATCTGCTTTCATGAGAAATACCAAATGTTATGTCTGTGAATAAATATTTTACAGAATCATATCCCAGTAAAGCTGGATCTTTGGATATCACATCTTCAATTGGCTTATGTATCTGAAATGAAGGTAATATGAGACATATTCTTGAATTTTAAAATTATAACTAAATGATAAACTATAAACTTTTAACATTTTGTGCAAAACTATAAACATTTTATGTACATCGAGTAGAATATTAATTAGGAGACTGAAACCCTTTTTGTAATCTATATTATTTAATAATTATTTCAGTTACCACATTTTTTTTGTAAACAAGCAGTTGGCCTGTCTGGCTGTAAGCAGACGCATCGCATATATATTGAATATATGCGATGTAACTAAATTGCAATCTTTTATAGCTTTTTTAAGTAGTCATAGTAAGTCCTATACATTGACTAAATTAATGTAAATTAGCAATTTACTTTAACAACTGGTGGCATTTGTAAAAGTCGTTTAGCTGTCCTGTTTGCATTGGTGACTTCGAGTTCCAGCTCTTCATTGGTCATGAATTTGTATATAGGTGTTGGCAGCACCTGATGATTAGTGTTCGTTCTTTTCCGAAACACTTTTGCAAAATCAGGCCGAGTTAGTCGTTTGAGCAAGGCTTGTACACCCGAAGAGAAAAAATGAGGCGCCGGGTCTTGTTCTCCATCTGTTGTATGATTTGTTATATCATATTATTTACCAAAACTATAATAATTGATGATTTGATTAATAGAAGTCACTAAATCTAACGGCAACTTGAGAAAAATCTCACCATATATTGAGGACACTATGCTTATTTTCCTACACGCAATTAAAATTGCTTGTTCATTACATCGTATTATTACATTTCGGGTGTTATTCTTCACTATATTGAACATTTTTCACAAAACCTATTTTACATACAATAACATAACCCCAAAGTCTCTAAAGTTGTTTTTTTAAAGTTAACTTTATCCAAGCGAGGCTAAACTAAGATTCTTTTACTTTAGCTACAATGATAAAACCGAAAGCCGTAGCTTCGCTCCATTCTGCTCGTGTCGCGCGTCGTACTCGACTTAGAAGCTCATAGACGCAACTTAAGATGTTGTATATTATCTAAAATGTACCTATATTTGTAGAACAAAATTTTTATGGTCAAAAAATTAATTGTTAGGTTTTTTTCCACTTCGTAATAATTAAGTAATGTTTTGAATTTATGATGGCTCGATGTCATATTATTAAAGTCACGAATTGTCATGTGAATTTTATCACAATAAAGCTAGCGTGACAGATGATCCGATATTTTTATTTGGTGCATAATTGCAATAACTAATTTGTAATTTTCTAAGTTAATGTCTCTTAAGTGTACATTATGGCAAAAAGAAAAGCGGTAATGAATGATATTATTTATGAATTGGACAACGATGATATTGAAATTAGTAGCGATGACGAGGTTAGTGTCCCGAAAGTTAAAGTAAACTGCTCTGAGGCACAACGCAAGGATAAAACACAAGAAATCATATTAGAATGTGACCAAAATGGCGTAGAGGTGCTCAGCTTGGATACAACAGATGATTCTGTGTGTGAATTGGAATCTCCAATTCATGCACAGAATGGAGGGAAAATCTGCGCCAACTCAGTTATAACTGTAGATAGTCCAGAACCAATCGAAACCAGTGAAAATAATATTCACGAGGAAGCCGGATGCGGTTATGTTGTTAAAATCAATTCAAATAACAGCAAAACAACATTTTTAAATGAAGAAACAGAGCTTAACTTACCACTAGCATCTAATGTTCTGTGTACAGCTGGTTGCGAAAACAGGTCACCTTTGGTCTCAGTCCGATTTAAGAACAGTAAACTATCAAGTACTTGTCGGGATAAAATTAAAAAGTTTATGATTCAGCTTATAAAAGAACATAAAGGTGATGACTTTGAAAACTCTGATAATGAGACAGATTATGAACTGGACATCTGGCCAGATGACTTAGTTGAATCTGGTGACCTAGTAGATAAACAAACTGATGATAGTTTATTCTTTGTGGATACAGAGCCTTGCGACAAAAAACGCAATGATGTACCACAGTACAGCCAAGTGAGTAATCTTTTGATCTATAACACAACACTATCAGTGTGATAAATAACAAAGTAATATCAATGTCACATTATTTAGAATTGGAAGATAGTATTATTCTCTTTATTAATCAGGTGTCTGCTGTAATATCCAATGTCGTTGAAGAGGAAGTGAAGCCACCAAAAATGTTTAGACGGCCTCTAACATGCTTCAACTGTGATGGTGACCATTCGTTAAGGAACTGTCCCCATCCTAGGAACAATAATCGCATTGCAGAGAAAAGGAATAGCATCCAGGCCAGAGTAGGGTTTGTATTCACTATCACTATGTTCTACAACATTGGGAGTTCTAGTTAGTATTTTAGTTATAATTGTTTGTTTTATGGAAAATACCTTTCATTTTATATTACATAAAAAATGAAAGATATTTTACTTAACTTAGTCAATAAGATATTCATATTAGGAGTGTCTTGTTGACTAACTTGTTGACAGGAAAAATCAAATATAGTATGGCCATCAGTAGCCCTAGCACGAACCTCTAGCGACGAAGTAATCGTACGGTAAATGGTAAAAAATTGTATGAAAAATGT
>DWDX01005964.1:0-10053 GCA_018245675.1 Agara michaeli | reverse complement strand
CACCATTTGAATTCTACATCATCACTGATCAATATAGGCTATACTAGCTTTTGCCCGCGACTTCGTCCGCGTGGAATACTGTCTGTCGCAATAAAAGTATCCTAGGAAATTAAAATGCTGCCCAAAGTCAGTATTCCGCGTGGACGAAGTCGCGGACAAAAGCTAGTCTAATATAAAATGTATTACAACAATTAAAAATTATTTTTATTCCAATCGTTGTATGCTCATACATATATATGTTTTGAAGAAAATACCAAATTTGCGATAAGAACCTAATATACGGGTGCACCGAAGGTTCTTATGCTAGTATACCATAAAATCTATCGTACATTCTCATATCGACAGCATAACCCGTATGCACCCAAACCCATATCGGCGAAACAAGGCAATGCACTACAATCCTCAAAGTGCAGGTCATTCGAGCCATCAGTGTGAAGTAATCGCCTTGAGTGAAAACTGCCATAAACGTGTCCCGGCCACGACATTCGCAAAGACTCGGGCTACAGACTAGCCCCGTTATAATGATTGATGTATTGTACCTACGGTGGCCGCGCCTCTCTGATGCACTTCAATCTGAGTACGGACTTAAGTGTGTACGGTTATAACTTAATGACTTTTGCGCATTTGAGGCAAGTTTAACATCAAGTGAGCTCGTAGACAAACGCTTATTATGTACTGATAAACGTGACCATAAACAATTATAATATGTATATTTCTAACTACTACACACGATATGTTAACTACTATAGACGCTTAGGGTAATAATATAATCGGGTAATCTCATAAAACAACTGTTACTGTATCCTCAGGGTGTTCACATGTATGAATGTATCGTTACAATATCGAGGTATTAGAAATGATCGCAAAAAAGATAGTAGACGAAGTTTTTTCCAGTTTCCGACATTCCATTTCAAATAAAAGTTAACGTGTAACCCGTTTCATGCTTTTCTATTATCAAATTCCACCTCGAACTCGACGAAGTCTTAAGTAAACGGGAGTAAGCATCAAAATTTAAAGTCGTTTCAAAGAAACGGGCGGATAAGAATACTGCACAATGCCGCCATTAGTCGTAACTTATTATAGACAATTTCCTAGAGTCGAGCGACCAATCGGCTCGAGTGAGAACCGCTATAAAGGAAACGGTTAATAGCGACTACGGAATTACGGACCGGAACCTTACTGCGCGAATTTAGTCGCATAGGTAAAGTAGGTTGGCGCTTCTGTTATCTGTTTTTGTTCTATGCGTACTTGCAGTGTTTATTTTTTTGTCGATGACGCCAATAATGTACTTAGCCGCGACAGCCGCCTTGATATCGCCATCTATGTTAGGTCATGAATATTTTCAAAAGTCTATCATCGTGTTGCTTCTCACATAAGCGTTGCCTCACATTTTCAAACACAATACAGTTTATTATAATATGTAGGTAGGTAGTAGATATGCATCCGTAAATAAATTTCAAAAACACCCAGGTGTAAATACATAAAAATGCACCGTGTGCTTGATTCGGGAATTGAACTGGGTACCTCAAGTCTATAGTAGGAGAAAAGTATCTATGATTCTCTGTTGAGTTCAAAAATCAAAATCTCGAAATTATTTTTCGACTAACGAAGTTACAGTCACTTTTGACAACAAAACCATACTTTGATAAATTCTTATAACAAACTGCTTACGTTTCAAAAGTTTTCATTTGCGTATCATAAATTCCTTACCGCGCTATTCAATCTTAATCGCCTGCAGCCAAACCATTATCCGTTACGAGGACCATCCACGGAACTCCCGGCGGGCGATATGATCGAAGAAAGTGCAGAAGCGAACACCGAATCTCCCATCGGCCGTACACGACGCGCGGCTAATACCCCGTTAAGATATCAATCAATACACATACAACGTCGAGCTATAAGATTAGCATTGAAATAGTCCGTAGATGTCGCGTCGGGAGAATGCCGTATGTATTTCGAAGCGTTCCGACTCAGCCGACGGGGCCGACGCAGTTTTGACTGTGTACCTAGTCAGTATCCAGCATTGTTTAAACTTTTATTTGTTGTCATTGGTTTGAACAAATATTTTAAAAAGGTAGTTTATTCAAAGGTTGAGCTAATGTTTCTGGATTAATTTTAACGTAGTGTAACGAAAATGGTTTGAGGAGAGACAAGACATTATTTTTCAGAAAAGCAACGCTTCTTGGTTTTAAATTGAAGTGAGGATCCATTGTTTGATACTTTGTATTTTTCAAATATACTTATAAAATTTACATTGTATAACACTCGGCACTTTTTTGGACAATTAGAACAAGTATTTATGTTGTTCGTACCGGGATCATGTACGTTTTGAAGGTAAATAATTTTTCGTCTACGCAATATCAAATAAGACTGAGCAATTCTAAGCAGAATGAAACTCATATCATTAGCTTAGAATTAACATTGCTAACGGCGACCCACTAATTCACACTGCCCGTCCATAACTATACGGTACAAGGTTCAAAATGCTTCGACTCGCACGCAAACGTAATCTTGACCTCGGCACGCAAGTACAATGTTTGCTATTGAAATATTCTTTTGACGTTGTGAATAGAGTCGAAAATCGGATGTTTGCGATTGCACCGGACGGGGCCTGTTGTGCAAGGGATGGCCCGTAATGCGACAGTTTGTAAGCATGAGCCTCAGACGAGAGGAGATAGGGGGAGGAGGGCAAAGAAATACAAGTTGTTTCGACTACGTACCTGAAGGTCGTTGACTTAAATATTTATCTATTTCGCGCTTATCTACGCCGGGAACCTGTTTTTCCCTTTGTTTTCCCGGTAGTGCCGCGGAAACGACTACCCGGCGGTAATGAGTTTTGACATTCGTTCATGTAGGGTTACGTGGAAGTAACTTGAAGGATATGAATTTTGTATCGACAATTATAATACTCCAAGTACCTAATCGTATGGTTTTTAGTATGTTCTATGCACTCTTAGTCAGTGATCATACTTGGCGTGTTCTGAAACCAAAGCATGTCTAGAAAAAGCCTATTCACATTTGCTCTCATAAAGCTATGCTATTACTAAATCGTTTGACATGATCAGTGTAAACATTTTAATGAGCTTTTGCTCAAATACATAAATTAATCTTCCGAGCATCAAGCTGTTTAAAATGTTAAGACTTAAAAGATCTCTACAATGGTATTTCACTTGTTAACATGTTTTAGCGACGCAGTAACAACGGAATCAAATTGACAACGCTGGCTTAAGTAACAAACATAGGTTCATGCTATCGACATTGAGATTACAATATAAGCATATAAAAGTACAGTCGCGAGGAATAAACACAGAAAAAGAAGTCGTCTCATTAGGCACAATCGCTGATTGGACAGTCAAGTCGAACGTTCCTAACTTCGTTTCCCGCTAATACGACGTCGTACGAGTTATGCAATGAGCGATCGGTCCATTCCGATCACGTGCCACGACCGCCTCGAGCGCCTAATTAAAAATCGACCGATTTTTGTTAGCGAATGTACATTTGTTACCCCCCCCCCCCAACCTCCCACTCGATAATCGTGTAAAACAGGGTGCGGGTGGTTTTTTAAAGAGTTCCTCCGGCTGATTTGAAATGTCGACTAATTAGAGCAATTGTTTCGATCTCCGGCCAACTTGCTATTCTGATAAGATTTTGCTGTGAAGAGGACTGATCTTAATGATTGTATACCTACACTTTGCAACTAAGCGTCGCGGAAGCCTCATTGCGGTATGGAGGGCGGTCCATACTGCATGAGAATACTACACACAATCATATTATGTCATATTCGCGGATAGTATATTACAACTTAGGCGTAAAAGAACATGGATGCAAAGTAATAAAGTAACAAATATTTTACTAGTAACACAGCTCTAACAAGAGAGATAGCCCTTACAGTACAAAATTTATTAGTATGTATTAAAGACTATGCTTAAATTATAATTGGTGTTAGTAGCGTTTACTATCGTTTAGAACTAAATTGGAACGTTTCAGGCAATTTTCTGTTCTGATAAGATTCTGTAGTCCAAAAGTCTAATAAGACTTTTGCAGTGTATTTAAACTCATTGTACGAGATCCGCCACTGATGGTTTCTGTACTGTTTCTAAGGGACCGCTGGAACATCAACTATACACCCACAATGTAACAGCTATTGGTTAACGTTTCATCCGCGGTCGTAATTCTTCAAACCAGTTGAAACGTACATATACACACACTATATAACACTTGTTTGGATATTTCAATACGCACGGAATAAACAGATGTGCTCATCAAATATTTTTCTTGGGTGGGAATCGAACCTGCGAACTCCGGTTCGGCAGTTAGGGTCTCTAACCACTAAACCAAGATGCTTATCAAAGATGTTGGTATTATTATTATTACGAAATAACTGAAACATGCTATATTGATCATCATGACCCACACAAACACACACAATATAACAAAGACTGATCAAGCCGCGCTGTCAGTTGAGCACAAGAGGAATATATTTTTTAAGCGCGCCGCACACTGGGATCGCATCGCGCCTTTACACTCCCCGAGCTGACGTGGCCAGACCTCCGCATGCGGATGCATTGATAGCTTATTGATAAGCGGCAGCGGATTCTCTTCGCTTTTAAAAAAAAAACACTGTCAACAATTTTGACTAAAACATATTTATGAGTAAATTGGCTTATCCATTATACGATGAAGTAATTAAAATTTTGTTCAAAGTTTTGTATGGAATTGTTATTTATATTTTCAATACCCCAAAACTCCACATCACTCATGTAAATTGAGTGTATTTTAAATTAAAACAATAGTTTCCTATATTGAAAAGTTATAGCAAGATACTTAAGCTTGCAGGCGCAATGTCACCGAAACCAGCATATATGTACGAAGAGAGTGATGTACGATTGGTGAAACACGTCAGGTTTGTAAGAATAGAGATACCTGGTACTCCGTGCTTTTTGCCTACCCCGTTAAGAACTTGGCGTGAGGTTATAATAATATAGCAAAATAGGCGCCTGCACCCGCTGCCGCTTCCGCGTCTTACCGCGCGAGCACCTTTAATTCGGAAACACACTAGCAATTTCCCGGCAGCGAAATAAGCGAATTAAAATCGCCTCAAAGCAACTGCTCGCAAAGAAACGCCTGCATACACTGAGCGGTCGGTTTATTTTTAGCTATTTATGGAGGTTTGCGAGTAGGTGGGGTGAGTGACGCCGGACAGCCTTTGAGCGGGACAGGTCGTCTGCGTTTAGCAAAAATTACGGAAAATGGAGCGCTCGGAACTCTTGTGTTTGTATATCGAATGTGCCGTACCGTTTGTACTGCATTGGTTATTTATTTATTACATGTATGTAATTTAGTCGTAAAGTAGAAAATCAAAAGAAGTTCCCAATCCTTAGTCTGTTCTTTCTTCTATGGTAAAGAACTAAGTCGTTAAGTTATTCGGCCCGTGCATGTATATCCTGAAAATAGCTCCTAGACAAATGACGTTTGCGTGATATCCTACATTACACTGGTGACTAGTTACCATCTTTTTTCAAACTCTCTCCTTTCATCATGAGAACTTTCTACCATGGTCTACCACGCTGTCCAATTGGATTAGCAGACTTCACCCATCTTACAGAACATTAAAGTGTACTGATTTGATCACTACAATTTCAATCACTTTTATATTATAGCAAGTGTTAGTTAGTAAGAGTTGCGTGCCTGGATTTGATCCCTGGCTTCCGGAGAGGGAACTTGAAACTTAAACCACAGCTCACGGAGAATTATTGCTTCGATAACCAAGTAATCTAGAGATAGAAGGCCTTAGACCTGGATCAGTCAATAATGAACTCGCTGCAATGTACCTACACAGAATGAAATGTTAAATTTATGACCAGAACCATATATCCAGTTACCGCAATACCAGTCGCAAGTAGGCCAAATCTGTTCCCAAGATACCGAAGCCCAGTAACTAATTAATTTATAGACGGCAATTTGTATAAATGTTTGTCCGAAACACGGCCGATCGAAACGCGCGTTGCAAACACGGACGTTTTGACGTACAGCATCAATGCAGCCGTATCTGATCAGCAGATCTGGTAAATTAGACGTTAATTCCAACAACTGCGAACCGACAAACCCGCGCTGATACATTTTGCAATTGTACCAGTATTTTCATGCATTTATCGATTTTAATCGCGATCGACTTTCTAATCCATCCGCGGGGTAACGCGTTGAATTATTGCATTGCGTTAATTCGGTTGAACACGGTTTGTGTTTTTGAACATTACCATCGACGTAAAGGTTACCAGAAGCACTGCATCTCAATACAGCTGGAATTACGCGAACGTGTATTCGGGTTCGAATTGCGGTCGTTAACCTTTAAATGACCGCGTTCACTCCTTTGTCATACAAATATTGAGACAGCGATTTTTCTCGGAACGATTTCCTTTCAGTGACTGTAAACATTTGTACGTATCGACCCCTTTTCGACTCTTGGTACTTGTGTTGCAACTCTCTGAAAATTATGAAATGGATAAAACGAAACACTTAATATAGATTTCTTCTTCAGGTGCCTCTCCAACTAGTGGAGATCGGCTATCAGCTATCAGCTGTTGGAATCTGTGCCTATTTCTCGCAAAGCGAAACAATTGGGATGCGCTCTTGATGCCAGTCCAAACCCGGGTATTGCGGAGGCACGACCTCTTCATCCCGCTGTTACTTTACAGACCTTGCCTATTATGATTATTTGCAAAGGTCATCATAATTTCGTGCTTCGTAATAACAGGTAGGAGCTCGCTTCTGCTCAGATCGACTCCAAGTTAAACTATAAGACTGGCATTAACCGTTATGTGTGGCGTTATCGATGCAATGGAGCCGATCGCAATTTATAACGTCAACCGTAAATAGCGCACCTATTTACCCGGTTGAGACCTGTAACAAATTAACGCGCGTCACCGCGGTGTCGTTAATCAAATTACGCTCCCGTCATATCTCACACACTTGACGTGTATACGTCAGTCTGACGCGTCGCCTCTTCCGCGGTGCGTTGTGCTTTTATTGTACCTCTAGATTGCGAAGTCGATATGAATTATGATTATTTCTTTTCGTTTTGTTACAAACATTTTTACATCATTTCCTGCCAACTGTTAATATAGACTGTTTCAAGGTCACAGCGGTGCCTATGCCTATGGCTTTTTTGGTACAAAGTAAAAATTTTGTGTGATTTATAAATAAAATAAGTTTTATACCAAAACCAATATTGTGACTGTTAGTTGTTCGGAAAATTGTGACGGTTATTCGCTTTTCTAATTGCCCCCGTAATTTTTATCGGTCACAGTCAAATGACATATTAAAGTATGATGTTATTAACTTATAAGTAAAATACATTTTGTTGTAAAAATTATCTCACAAATTTTCTGTAATGTTATTTCTGTTTTTGGAGGGTCCCGTTGTATTTAGCAAGGAATTAATATGGCGTCACCGCGGCGTCGTAAATCAAATTATACGACGCGTCATATCTCTCCTGCCTGACGCGTATCCGTCACTTTGACGTGTCTCGTTCGCGTCGACATTTTATTGCACTTCTTATAATTTTGAAACAGAATTATTATTATTATACCATCACGCCGAGTCCCTAACGGGATAGGCAAAAAGCACCGAGTGCCAAATATCTCTATTTTTACAAACCTGACGTGCTTCGTCTACATTCATCACTCATTTTGGAGACTTGATTCTCCCAGAAGCCAGTGTCTGACCGCAAACCAGAAGATATCACGGAAGTTACAGTATGCATTTAAAATTGGATTATTAAAATTTTTTAAATTTCAATTTCCATTAACAAAAACATAGCTTATAGTGCAATTTATCATTATATGATTCATAGAACACATTTCTAAATAAAACGGTACAAATAATGTTAGTAAACACAAGTAGCAATCATAATAGTTCTATGTTCAGAAAATAAGCCTATCTATTAGAAATTAGATTTACGGGTCGCAAGAACCACAACAGGCAGTCTATAGCCTCTTTCGGAGATAACATATCACGACTATACAGAACAAACGATTGTCTTTTCTTTACTATCGAATTAATTCTTTTTCGCATTTCCAATATTATCCTAATGGTGGTAGATGAGTTGTATTTAGCAAGAGCGTAATGAGGCGTCGCCGCGGCGTCGTAAATCAAATTATACGTGGCGTCATATCTCATCCACTTGACGCGTATCCGTCACTTTGACATATCCCGTCTTCCGTGTTTGCGGTGCGATGCCTTTTTTTTTCAACATTTCGTATAATATCTAAGCTTTTTATTCTAACCGTACTATTTATGTTATTTGCTGCCCCGAATCCCAGCACTGTCCTATAAAGGTACGTAATCTATAAATTACTAAGCGTGATCCATATCTAGTACGTTGTTGCCAAAATGAGTTATGGTAATACATATTTTGGTCAGTGATCCACAACCTATGGGCCGCATCAGTCAGTCCGTCTATCACGTTTCATTATTGCATCTGATCAGGGAAACGCCGGTCCACTAATCACATGTTACGGTCCGCCATTCGTCACTGTCCCGTATGCATCACTCACGGCAACTGACGTCACAATTTATGATTTCATTCAATATAGCACTTATTGTCGTGTATTAAAGTTCAAATTAGACCGTTTCAGCTGCGTTTTAAAAATTGCGCCGCTGAGACGTCCAGTATTTTCAGACCTGCAACCGCCCCCTTTGTTAGAAGTTCGACAGAATCAACGAGGGTGTCACGGGATATATTAATAGGTCCGAAACTATTGGTCACTTCGAACGTATGTCATGGCACATTATCAGAGTCTCTTAATTGAAGATAATAAGGGGGGACATGTGTCTCTGTCACGTTTTTATGGGGTGTAAGTAAGGGATATGGTGTGTTTCGTTTTTTGGAGTGTCGTTAAGACCGGCTATTAATTTGCGTCAATCGCGTTTCCTCTCATGCGGATGGGTACAAAGTTTTCAGTGAATCATGGATCTAAAAAGAGATTCCGATCACATTAGTTTGTTTAGAAACAGTAATTTTGGTGACATTGCATTTTTGTTTACTTAAAAAATTGATATTAAATTTTTCGTATATAATTTGTTTTCTTTTATAAGCTGTTATGGCGCCTCACATCTGACGAATTGAGCCTAGCAGCGTGTGTTCCTCAAAACAAAACAACAGACATTGTACGTGACAAGTGAAATGAATACGATGATTATTCGTTCCGGAATATTTGTACACGTGTCACGCGACACAATAATCATTTCCCATACTTTCTACCGGTTTCTTCGATACGCCCATTTCGTCTTTGTAATGTGACAAATTTCGTCCTTATAATGTGACAAATTTCGTCCTTATAATCTGACAAAGTAGAATAGCACTGTCCACCTTTGCTATTATTATCAGATTCAATATAATCATTCTTCTTATTGTTCATAAGCTTTATAGTTTTCTAGTATCTAGTGGTTTTGTTGAAGTTCAAGCAGTGCAGTTTTCTTGCGAGTGTGAACTCTACGAAGGACAGAAGTATATAGATTGCTATTGTTCTGAGATCGGCTCGCCCGCTCACCTGCATTCTGCAATATCAATCCATCTCCGTGGGGTGGGGAAGTGGACGGTTGACGTCTTTAGGGTAGTCGAGTAGTGCACTGGGGTAGTGACCCGTGCGATTTGTTACTTTAGTTACATAAAAGTGTAGCAATGTATAGAGGCGTATGTGGTATAGATAATAATAGAAATCATATGTGTCTTTTACGGAGAGCGTTTCGGGTTCGATTCTGAATGACTAATACAGTTACTTGCTATGGATTTTAAATTTATATCTTGTATCCGTGGCTGCTATACATATGTTTAGTTATGATTCTGTAACAATGTTAATTATTTTGAGGGCTTACATTTTGTTTTTGTAACATCTCCATTTTACAGCCTACATCGCAAATATCCGCCCTCCAAAATACAGCATAGGCCACTGAAATAGTTGAGTAACGATATTACAAGACCCACCATATTTCATTTGAATAGTTGCTATACGCCGATATAAAAGTACGTCGTGCATGAGACATCATTAGAAC
>DWDX01005963.1:0-10053 GCA_018245675.1 Agara michaeli | reverse complement strand
GCGGGTTCTTTTAAGGACGTAAGTGCTCACTAAGACGGGATTTTATGAAATTCAACCCCTAAGGGGGTGAAATGGGAAGGTGAAGTTTGTATGAAACTTTGTCAATTTTAAACCGATCGGGCTGAGACTTTGCGTGCATAAGGCTACTATGACATAGGCATCCCCTAAGGATTTTGATAAATTACATCCCTAAGGGGATAAAATAGAGGATGAAAGTTTGTATAAATCTTCTTAGATTTTACTTAAATTCAAACGCGGAGGAAGTCGCGGGCACAGCTATACATATATATACGATGAAACACTGTACGCATTAAAATATTTGTCGCATCAAATTACTTTTCGTGATAACAATGAAAAATTATTGGTCCATTAAGAGAAAATAATATACGAACATTGTTTGAAATGGAATATTTGTTATTTTTTTCATTCCAACGCCTGATGTTGCATGTGATAATTATAATAAGAATATTTATTACGCACATGTTGGTAGAGGTAGATAATTTATATGAGCAACGATATGGAGACGTGGAACCGTCGAATGTATTTGAGAAAATTATGTAAAATGCATATACAGAATGTCTACGCAGCTGCTACGAAAACGCTACGACGTTTTCGACAGTATAATAAGCGTTGTGATATCATTGCGTAATATGTATTTTAAATACTGAATATTGTTGTGATGTACGTAATAGCTTACGGTATCTCGTGATGAATGACGATGGAGCGAAGCTAGGAAAAGTGGACCTCCTGCGGCACAATCCTCAAAATACATACGGTAGTGATTTTCCCATATAAAATGTATGAGCATCGGAAACTTCTCGCGAATCAATAAAGATTCAATGTAGATCCAGCATGTTTGTTTGTATTAAATTGCGTAGTAATATAAGGATATTTTGGTCCAATTTCGACCATCAGACGATCCTAGTATTATATAATTATACAACTAAGTAGAGGCGGTCTGACCGTATCGCGACAGCGTTGAATCACCGAAACGTCGCAGTAAAACACAGCCGTAGTCCGCTCCGCAAATCCACCAAATATATTTCCGACAGCTGCAGTCAAGTAATGGCCAGCGCTGGAGATACGTAGATCCGCTGGCCATTGCAGCAAAAGTTGCTTGGTAAAGTATTTTAATGATACATAAAATTGTTAACAGTACAATTGATTAAATTTATATACATAACATAATAGTAGAGTTGTAAATGGCTTAAAAAACCCCATAGTTCGATAGATAGATAGTACTTAATCATGCTTATATACTTGCTCTACATTTATGTAGAGCAGAACTAAGGAGTGCCATCGTATACGATTTTGACGAACTTCTTTCATCTCCTAATATGTGTATGTATCTTTGTGTGTTTTAACAAGTATAGCTTTGATTTATGATAGTGAATTCAAAATACGGTAACCCACTAAAATCATGCTCTAGTTATATCAAAGTGGAACACTCGGCAGCGAGATCGTAAAACCGAATTGACCATTCAATTTAATCTACTTTATGGTAAAGCGGCCGCGTACGGTGCGCCAAGCACGAACACCTATTGAAAGCACTTAGTAACATATCTCTATATGATTCGTGCATATATACTTTTAAGCTTTTGTAACTGACCTATTGAAAAGTTGAGTGGAAAGGAGAATGATGTTTGATCACAATTCACCATTGTTTTCTCCGATATTAATAAATAAGCAGCAATGAAACTTTTAAAATGTTAATTTTCTCTTTTGTTTCAGGTAACCGATTTCACAATCAACCGAACTCTGCAGGGGCGCTAGTTGAGTGCTTTTAAAAGCCTTATTAACCATATTGCACGCAATATGCCGCCGCGGAGGCACTTTCGTTAGTTTATAACGGTAGGGTAAATGAATTTTTTGCTGAAAGACTGAGCAATTCAAAATGTTTTTTAATTTATGTTAATTTACATAAGCAAATTAAAGTATTCTACTGATTCTGAGAACTGTACTGCATTCATGTTTATTTTATTTTTTTGAAAGTCTTTGTTGCTTATCAACGTATGTAATTTATTTTATTTTATACCTTAAGTGATATTTGGTAAGCCAATAGGGCAGGTTCAGTTTACTAGTTTTACAAATATCCGCCATTTTGAAATATCAACGTTACAGCGAGTGGTAGTCATCGACTAACCCTGTTCGGTCGTAGAGTCAATGGATATCTGGGAATAACGACATAGTACTGCGTTTTATGGTCGTCGATATTTTAATACGCAGAGAGCAACACAGGTGGCGAGGTTTGCAAATAACATTGGAAACTTAAAAGGCATTATATACTTATATATAAAACTTTATTGCGATACAAGGCGTGAATACGTCGATAAGTCGACTTGCATCGTTTGTGTTTACGTTTTATTTTAAGTAGTATTTCATGTTTTTCTGATATCTCTTAGAATTTTGTATAAATAAATTAAATAAATGTGACAGAATGTTGTTTGCGGTCAACTCGACTTGTCAACATATTCACGACTTGTACTCGTTTTATATAAGTAGAATCTGAAAAAGAAGATAATTAGTTCAGTTGAGATGGGTTGACTAAGTAATGTGGTTGATATGAGAATGGAAATGTATTTCTTTATCTCTACATATTGCATAGTAGGCAAACGTTATTGATATATAAAGCCAATTAAAGATTAAGACGACAGTAATGGCACTTGTTATATTTTATATTCCAATATAATCAGTCGTTTGAATTCATTAGGAAAAGTTAAATTGTTATTAAATTTGTCGTGTCGGTTTTTTTTTTTAAAATCTGCAAACATATACACAAAGCTCGGAAGAAGAATGCCAGGAAGATACTCTACATTAAAAAAAAAACCTTTAAATAATTCACCACGTTCGCCAAACTTAACGAACCGTCAAAACGTGAATGTTGAAAGAGCCCGCAAAAACGTTCAAGGAACGAAGCAAGGTCGCTATTGATTTTGTCAATAAACAAGCCACGACCAGACGCACTTATCGGGGACACCATTAAAAAATCCCATTCCGAAACCATCAAAGTTGTCAGTGCCGACATCATCCACCAATCAAACTTGTACAGTGCGCGGTACACGGATTTAAAGACGACTCGATGCGCCATTTAGTTTACGTTCACGTTTCGCGTTTAATAAATGAAACAAAAAAGAAAAATAACATGACATCAGAGAAATGTACATATTGTTATGACAATTGATGTGTTAAATCGTTAAATATTTATCAATTATAACTAACAGTTATAAGTCAAAATTTAAATATGACTTGTTATAGCGGTGAAAGAAACACAGACCTTAGAGATGTTATAAAGTACTAGCTTTTGCCAGCGACTTCGTCCGCGTGGAATAGTGACTTTGGGCAGCATTTTAATTGCCTAGAATACTTTTATTGCAAATAATACAGATACAAACTGCTCCAGCATGTAGCATTCATATGGTGAAAGAGTTTTTGAAATCGGCCCAGTAGTTTTTGAGCCTATTCTTTACATACACACACACACGCACACACAAATCTTTCCTTTTTATAATATTAGTACAGATATAATATCTTCTGAGGTGTGTGACTCTACCAATATACTATGGTCTAAATTCCTGTCACTATGAGAGGCGATCAAAAACACGTATCAGTATTAACTCTCGAAAGTGATATCCAGTATCTGTAGATCGTGGCACTGGATCGAGTTTTATAGCGTCCGACTTCATTATGCTAATAGGGGCTCGATTTCCATCTTTCACCCATAGCCAGGCTCTGTCTCACACTCCTTATCTTGCTTAACTGAAATAGTATCACGTTTTCGGCTATTCGGATGGAATAGGCAATTGAAATTCAATTTTTGTATCTATTAAAAATATACGTATAATGTTAAAATACCTTTAAGTTTAGGTTAAGTTAGATATAAAAAACTTAAAGTAAATACTCCCTTAATAAATAGATGCCTTTTAATGTGAACATAACATAATTACGACTGTTTTTTGTTATATAAAGCAATGTTTTATTTAAAAAGGGTCTTTTAATACAATTTACTTATGTTTGTATTCCAGCTTACTAATTTTATAAGGATAATTATTTTCAATTCAATATGTTTAAAGTATGCGATACACCCTGGAGCGATCCCATCGAATCCATAAATAATGTTATCTTTACTTTATCTTAATCGAAAATACGCGAATCATGTTTCATCCCAAATTTGTAATTGAAGATGTCTTACATATTTTGATGGAATGTGTCCGGGAATCGATCGTTGAGAATTTTTTGTTTTGGATTTGTCAAATCTAAGCAGGTGGGCTACGTCAACAGCTTGTTGGCTTCTCCATTTGAAACTGCTGGTTGACTTAGCCCACTCAGCTCTATCTAAAGTTTAATTTTATTTTTTTGTCTTTTCTGTGTTTTGTTGTTTTTTTTTTGTTTGTTGCAATGTGTGTGTGGTTTTCTTTACGGGACGGTATGGTCGCTCTGCGACAGTCCCTTAATAAATTAAAACAAAAAAATAAATAAATAAAAAATCCCAAATTTTTTTATGTCACATTATATATCATGATATTGAAATGCAAAAACAATTGTATATTGATAAAACAGAGTTGCTTCGAATGACTTTTATTCCAAAACAAATCGAACAACGTTTATGTCGTTGTCATCGTCTTTGTTCCGCTCGTGTTCTCATCTTGTCTACTGTAGTAATTGTCTTCTTCACTATCTGAAGCGCACGCCAGTGGCAAAGAAAAGGCACGCCTTGATTTCGCTTTTTCCCCCCACTCGCACTTCACTGGCTAGATGGGCATTGCCAAGAGTTTTTCGCTTTAGCAATGCATCGCGTAGTCCCCGCACACTTTTTCATATTGTAGCCCTTGTATGCGGTCAAAATTGTTTATTTCTAAGATTTATGTCCGAGATTACTTCGCGTCTAGACTGCGCCGGAATAATGAGCCGATCTCTATTCGAGTGTTGAAATGTACGAAGGGGTATATCAATTTAACGGCGGTTGTGGTCGTGAAAATTCCTTTGGGCGATGTATGTTTATATTTATACATATGTAGGTTTGTACTGAGAACGTTGGTCATATTTGGGTTTTATTTTCATTACACCTCGTTTTTTGATTATAGATTTAATTAATTAGAGTTTGTATGGAATTTTCAATATTTTTGAAATAGTCCTTAACACTCTTGATTCACATTTTAAATTTGTTTTTTGATTCTCGTTTTATATTATTAACTTTTCTAGTCCTTACGAAATGTTAAGTAAAGCATTAACTTCATATTATATTCTTATCGACAATCATGAAACAAGTAGGCTTCTACGTATACATTATTTCTATTAGCCCCGATAAAAAAAAAAACCTAATCACCAATTTGGGCACAACCGCGCCGAAATAACTAATCTAAATTAAAACAAGTTTCACCGGAACATTCTCGAGTAAGTAGAGTAACGCACATGACAAACAGTCCACAGTCACACCAGTGCGTGTGGGCTTCTAATAAATTCACTGAAAAAAATCGCCGAGGGGCCACCTAAGGCACGTGTTTCATGAACGCCGTAGAGATTTGTTAGAGCAGACTAGAATCTAAGAAAAATGTTCAGAAACTTTAACTGACGTACCAACCTGTACAAACTGTAGTAGGTACATATGTTTACCTTTTATTGACATGTAATAACAGCGAACTAACTCGTAAAGCCTATTCACATTATTTACCATTGACATTATTTATTTGGCGAAGTTGAAAAATTCTAGTAGGCGTCATGAAAAATTGAGAAAAAGACAAAATAAGGAAGAGTAAAAATCGTTACAAAACAGATAATTACACTAAACTAAAGTGTGTCTTTGAATCACTTACAGTTCACCCCGATTTATCTTGAATCTATGAAAAATTAATAGCTTGTTGTTATCGGTGAGACCGATCAATGAGGGGCGATAGTGTAAGTTCTTTACAACCCTCATTGTGTTGGTCCGAACTTTCTCATTACATTCTTTGATTCGGGTTCCAACGGAAACGAAGTGGAAAATAATAATCAACATTCAACAACATACAAAAAGCTCGTCTATCCTTACATTTTGTGTTACTTGGAAATATGTAGAAATGTTAATGTTTGCTATTACTTTGGTGTTAAGTATTTACGTAGGGCAAAAAGTGAAGTGACCAACATTTAGTAGGTTACAAATAAATTGAATTGAAATTGAAGACCAATTTTTTGATTAAGTTAAATACATACAATAATTTCAATGACTGCGTAATATCGTGAAGCGTGGAAGTTTTTTCAATGTAGAAAAATAGAAATCTTAACACCATTTGTGTTCAAATTCTGCGTAAATCCTTTCCACCGTCTTACACATCTCTTGCATTTTCACGACATGCCTGAATATATTTTTGGAAGTGCAAAAATACCAAAACCTTTTCACCGCGTCATCTATAATGCAGAAGCTTACCTAAAACTGAGGTAATCCGTTACATCTGCCTCGAGGATCAAGGCGCACCCTCTATATTTCGTCTCTGTCACTCAGAACGGCGAAATCCTTGCCACTTGGTTGTCGTCTGCCTCTATTAATAAAGATTTTCTTACCAACGGTCCGTAATGCCTCGCTCGAGACCCGAACACAAGAGTCCCCTTTGGGCCGAGTGCCCTCTCCTATCTGATTGTGTCAGTGCTGTCATTTTATTTACTATATGGATACAGAGCTGGGGGCCACTGGCCGTTTGTTTATAAGTTTATGTGTAAGCTCTTGGATGGATATTATGATAAGGTTCGGAGTTGTTCTATTAATATTTCACGGTTTTTTCGGCAAGTACTTACAAGTGACAAGTAAGCCAGCACATCAGGATGTAGAGATTGATACAACAGTATTCGTTTAGTAGTAAATACGACAGGAAACATTAGATGATTGTAAATACAATGAAGTATTATAAAGTAAGACAATTAGGATCAAAAAAAATAATTCAAGATAAATATTCAGTGTTAGAGAAACTAGAAAAAGTAACAAGTACAATACACAAAAACAAAAGATCTTTAACAATATTTTTTCTAAATGAAGACAAATATTTTTGATACGGTAACGGGTGGGTGTCTTACTGTTGAAGTCACCGTCGCATTATTGTCTTAAGTCTCGAAATCGAAGTGAAACCAAACGAACGAGAGCATTACGTTAATTTAAAATACGACCCGCGAATACCGCCGCCATCTTTGAAACAACGTTGGCACCAATAAAATCACCAGTCGTAAAAGGGTACAAGAAGAACCCAGCATTTTATTCTGCGCTCCATTAAATTAGAAAATCAGTACACAGCACCATTGGAAGCGGACATTCAAATTTCGCTAATAACATGCCTCAGCTAGAAAGTTAATGTTATTAATTCACCATCACGTCAGGTTCGTAATGGGGTAGGCAGGGCGCACCGATTGCCAAATATCTCTGTCCTTACAAACCTGACGTGCTTCGTCTACGTAAAATCTATATTAATTGCATTGCATTGGAATTATATACAATCTTTTCACTATATTCCGGTCTTCATAAGCTGCTGATTGTCAAATTAACGCACAGTTGAGGAGGATCAGAATGTATTGGTGAATCTGTAAATAGTCACTACGTTTAGATCCGCTGAAGCCACGGAACTTCTGGATAAACTCATAGCTGAAGCTACGTTACTGTGGTTATGAGTCATTCTCAATATAGCTGATTGGGTATTGGTTCATTATTTTTGGGTAAGAGACGCCAGATTTTGGATTTTTTACTAACAGCTAATACGGGAGCGAAAGCCGAAACTTGATAAGCATTGTTTGTTCAGATTTCACAATATCGTTTATATTGTTATAACATCCTTATTTACTATTCTTTCGTTATTTCGATTGTGACTTTTTTCAATTTTGACTCAATGGTCTGTTGATACTGATAACAGTTTACTGATAGAATTGTCCATAAAGTTGAGAACCTCAAACTGACCGGCTGTTCGAACCTTATTACAGTTTTGAGTAAACAATCAATTTGATGATTATTTAGACAATCTGTGCAATAAAATAAGTTTTCATTCAAAGTTTTTGAAATATTCATTCAAAACTTTTGTAATGTGGCATATATATAGCATCTCCTATATTGTTGTTAACTTCCATCTTGTACTGTTTCTAGACTTTAAATGTTATTAGGATATCCCGCTTGGAAATTGTATTCAAAGTCTTCCGAACAAAGTTTTAACTTCTGTTTGAAACTCGGAGACAATGGCGTGAAGTAACAAAACGATCTTATTAACGTTAACAATTCAGTTACCGTCAATAGCATAATGCCAAGTTGAGCAGTTACAGCTGTGAGTTCGTGATTATTCCATTTCCCGAACATTCTCGAACTTATATCCTCAGTATTCAAAACGTAATAGTCGCCGTTTCAATAATTACCAAATATATGCAAACAATTGTAGCAAAACTTTGTGGAGTTGGGGTATAAATTCGATACAAGTTCGAAATTGATTTACTTACGAGCACCGTTCGCGATTCAAAATCAATCTTAAGTCGTCCGATTAGAATTTAAATTGAGTACCACTCGCCGTCGCTCCGTCTTGCCGTGCGGCGTTATTTGAGTAAGACCTTAGTTGGTTGTCCCAGGGTTTTGCGAGGATCCCACTATGATGTGCCAGTGTAAAATGAGCTATCGCATCTGTTGTGATGTACGGGCATCTCAATCATGTACGTCCGTTTGGGAGGTCAGAGATGATGGGTGATAATGTACGTTTGTTGCTCTATCCCTCTGGGACGTTTAACACGGAATTCGGGTCTTAACGCTTAGCCTTAGTAATTACAGGGGCAGCGTTGATACGTACTTCGGGTACACTAAAATACGATGGCTTAAGGCGGAGCAAGGAGAAAATTATTTCGTTGATGTAATCCCCTTTGTGGTAAGACGCCGGCGCGGCCTGTGATATCCTCTTAGTATTTCTCCTTAAGAATAGTAAATGTATACTAATAGCACAACACTAATAAGGACAAAGTCAATATAATGACATTTTTTATTGGGAGTATATTATCAGCCTGTTATGTAAGATATGGAAATATAAAAAATGGTCTTCAATTTTTAATTGCTTCCGTATTCGTAACGTAAAACTAACGTAACTACGTTAATTTTACGTTACGAATACCGTTACGAAAGGTTTTAAATACCTTTAAAAAGATGGCAACTTATCGACGTGAATATTTGGGGTAGTTTTTACAGCGGGAAAACTTCTTATTTTCACAGTATAATATGCAAACGGGTTTGAATATAAAGACTATACAAATTGTGATAAAATTTGGTGTGATTATGATAGATGTATTAACCAGTCGGATTTAAAGACACTTTCCTCTGCGGCAATATGTCTTTTCCAATTTCAATTTAAAAGCTTTGAAAGTAAAATAGAGAATTAAAAAAAAAAAGAAAAATACATACGTATATATACGTCGAATTGAATTTTTTCGTCGGTAAATAAATAGAATTGATTAAAGGAATTGTTTAAGAACTATGTACCTCTAAAATTAATTTGAATCACAGTGATTGGTTAAAATTTTGCTGCACACAATAGATTTGACACGGTTGAATGAGAACATAGAACGTTTGTGGCATATAAGCTTAGATATCTTCGTCTCGTGTGCGGACGAATACGACCTCTCATTTTGTACGTTTCTGCAGCAGGATTAATAACTTTTCCCGCTATTTACACAACATCACTGTTTTAATTTCTTCATAAATAGTTTAGGGTCCAAAATTCCTACTCACACCCAACCGAAGCACGTGCGAACCCACCAAAATCCTTAACACGTAGTTGAATTAAAATACCTCGTGACCCTTTTTCATTAATAAGAGATCTTCGTTCCACACTGAATATTTATGGCGGTGGCTTAGGCCCAAGTTAGATACGTAACACGTTTGTTTCGTTTTTATCAGATACTAGATTTTGTCCGCGACTTTGTCCGCGTGGAATACTGACTTTGGGCAGCATTTTAATTTCCTAGGATCCTTTTATTGCGAAAGACGAATACGCTACGCGGACGAAGTCGCGGGCAAAAGTTAGTGTAGTCTATATTGATCAGTGATGATGTAGCATTCAAATGGTGAAAGAATTT
>DWDX01005962.1:0-10057 GCA_018245675.1 Agara michaeli | reverse complement strand
GGTGAAATGTGGGGGTGTACTACACTCCTCTGCCTACCCCTTAGGGGATTACAGGCGTGATGTTACGTTTTATAACATTTGTTCGCGTTTAAATAAACAAAAAAAAAAGTAACCAAAATCACAAAAGTCACCGACGACACTTCTTGCTATTACATCGTGATTATAATAACGTTTATTAGCGTTTAAAATAACTAAAACACAGACATTATATAAAAAATAATATATAGTATAATCACAGAAATGAGATAAAACGGAACTTAAAAAAGCGACAATTTGTTTTTTTAATAAGACATGGAATTATAATTTTTATTGTATTCCTAATACCAGACAAAGTCCGTTGGCGACGTGCGAGGAGTTCCTCGCTCTGGTGGCGTGGGAGGCGTCGGGCAGCAACCTGCCGGGCGAACTTCGGAAGGAGCTGCACAGGGCTTTCGCCATTGCCGCCACTTATGCCGAAGGTTGGTCAAATATGGCAATTTATATCCTACTAATTTGAAAAGTTTCCATTGTTATTTCAATCTGGCAAATTCAAATTGTTTTATTCATTATAAGGCACATACATACAATTAATGACAACTTGTAATAATCATATTATGACAGTTCTAATACGGCTATCTGATTCCAAATTAGCCAATTGAATAGGATATAATACTTATATAGATATTACTAATACACCCAGAGGGAATAAACAAATGTACTCATCACACATATGTGTGGCCAGGGTAGGAATCGAACCCACCATCTCTGCTTTCGCGGACAGGGTCTCTAACCACTCGACCGCGAGGCCACTTACGTCTGAATCTGAACTAAGCGTTGACGATTATCATGCCTCGATACAGGTGAAGCGCGAAACCGGCTGCTGGCGAGCACAGTGGCTCTGCAGGACAAGCTGAATAACATTTACAACATGCAGACCGACACGGAGCCCGTGCGGTCGATGCTAGCGGACACGCTCGACTGCTTCATCGGCCTCACAGAGGGCGTGCACGAGGTTCGTGCATAATAATTAATAACAACATACCGTCACGCCAGGTCCCTAACGGGGTAGGCAGAAAGCCAAATATCTCTGTTCTTACAAACGAGATAGAACAATCTAGATCTCCCTCGGCGCCTACATCCATCAACACTCGCATTGTATATCTGCATTGTCATTCTTTCATCGCCCATTCTTCCCACATGTCCGAACCAGCGGAGCATTCCCTTAATGCTAATAATTAATTACTGCATAATAATTAATAATAACATCAGGGGACAATTCCACACAAGGCTATCTGATTCCAAGTGAGGCTTTTTAATGCCTCTGTTATGGTAACGGGACAGCTGCTATACATACATACATACGTTATAATACTTGTATAGATATAATACTTGTATAGATATAATACTTGTATGTAATAAAAAGATATGCAGACACGGAAGTAACAAATGTGCCCATCACGCAACGCACATGTTTACAAGGATAGATATTCCTTACCTCTACATCAGACATGCAACGACTAGGCGTCAATTTCTTGAATCACTGCATAATTCGTTCTAAATAAAAACTAATGTATTTTTATAAATGCGCGGTATGTATGGATTGTATTTATAATTTTCAGGTGGGCACAATGGACGAACAATTCATGATGCTGATCGGTGCTTTGGATAAGATCCCCGGGATCGTGTTTAGGTACCACAACTACCCAGGTGTGGTGTTGCCCGCTTTGAACTTACTAGCGAAGAGCGCTAAGAGAATGCTACATTCAGTTCAGCCACAGAATGTAAATAAGTGAGTATACATAATGCTTCTATGGTTTTATTCTAAAGTTCAAATTATTTTTTTACTCTATTTGATATAGGGTTTAGGACAATTTCAAGTGATGGAAAGTGATAGTATTACTTGAGTATTACGCCGTAAAAGGCAAAATATGGCTTGGACTAATAATATTGTAACATTCTTATGTGTATGTACCCATATTTGTACAAATAAACGTCTTTGTCTTTGAAAAAAGTCTATGGTTCAAATCCGGCTCGAAGGACCATCAGATGTCGGGTATGGACATATTAAAATGCAATGCGTAATATGTGTAATTGGGTGATAAAGTACACACTCGTGGTAATATTTAGTTGTATCAAACATGAGTGTTGAAGTTAAGTCATGAGGGCTTATGGAGTCTGTCTCATGATTTTTTTTATTTAACCACATTCTCGCCTGCTGGAAATGGACGTAGCCTACAATGTGAATGCCAATCATCTCTCTATACTGTTTTTTGAAATCAACGTAATAAAAGACCATTCATGTGTCATAATCATAATTATAAGCTAACATATCCAAGATTGTATTCTTTCGTATTTCCTTAGGTTCCTTGAAGTGTGTAATACAACTTTTGAAGTTTACTTGCGATGGAATTCTGGGAAGATTTCAAGTATACCGCAAGATGCAGAAGAAGAAGCTTATGAGGTAACATTTCCGAGCCACACGAATAGAAGTGCCATCGCTGCTCCTAGAATAAGTCTAAAAATGTATAATGTTGACAGCTACATAATACGTCTGCATTATATGGAAATTTATATAATCTGTGTTGTAATCGTTTTTGAATTCATAATACAATCATACCCCTATAGGGGTTATTACCCCTAATTATAAGTAATTCGTATGCTCTGTGGTTAAGCTACAATCGTAAGGACTATTTCATAATGTTTCACCAATGTACTTCATCCTGCAAATAAACGGATTGATTCGAAGTTTACAACGGAAATGATACATGAGCGCACCTGTTGTTAAATCGCCAGGACATCTGCGCGCTGATGGAGCTGATATGCAGCATTGGGCGCAGCGGCGCTGAGCGCGGCGTGGGCGATACGTGCGCGCGCGGCCTGCGCCTGCTGCTGCCGCTCATCACGCCGTCGCTGCTGGCGCTGCCCGCGCTGGCCCACCACGCCTACCGCATGATCCGCGACCTCGACTCCACCGACCAGGTACCGTCACCGCTCACTACTGCCACTGCTGCCACTGCTGCCGCTGCTGCCATTGCTGCTTTCCAGTAATAAAAATTGTAAACACGCTCACTTACATTTACGTAACACGAGACATTTGTGCCCTATTCTCTCGCAAGTAATTGATACAATTTAACGTTAACAACAATTGTCATTATGTGATTTACAGTACAGCTTTATTAGTGTTGCTATCGTCCTAATGTTATTTGCGAAGTGTGCTCATAATCAAACTGAAATTTACAGTGAGTTCTATAAAAAGTGATGGCGTTCGTTTCAGTTGACAACGCTGCCCATCGAAGATTTCAACATGGTGGTGACGGCGCTGCGCGTGGGGCTGACGGCGGTGTCGTGCGACGTGTCCACGCTATGCTGCGACACGATCGTGGGGCTCTCCAACAAGGTGCGCACGCTGGGCGACGACAACCCCTACGCCATGGCGCTGCTGAGCCTCGCCGAGCTGCTGCTCATGCTCATCATCAAGATGGAGATCCCGCCCGACTCGATCCCGGCGGCCGGCGCGGCGATATACGCGCTCACGTGCGTCAAGCCCGCGCTGCTCGAGGGGCTGGCGCGGCAGTTGATCGAAGCGTTCGCGGTCAACGACCCGGCGAACGTGCCGCGCCTCGAGGAGGCGTTCGGCGTGCTCACCAACGGCGTCCTCTTCGACGGCCTCCGTACGCACAAGATACGGTTCCAAGACAACTTCGACAAGTTCCTGGCGAGCGTGCACGGCTTCCTCATCGTCAAGTAGAGTGGCGTTATTCATTATTGGTATTAATATTGCGTGCGGTATAACCGACGCCGATTATTCTTGATCGGGATAGAATGAGGCTACCGCTAGTGAGAGTCTACTTCCCTTTGACGCTGTCACGTTGTACGGAACGTGACCGAACGACAACATCGTACTTAACCGAATGACAGTTCAGTTGCAAATGAACTGTGCAATATTGGACGTGTCCGTTATTTAAGTATTATATTGTACATTGTAAGTCCTTCCTTGGGACTGTGCTAAAGTAATTTTTTTACATATTAAACGTCTTTTACATAGTGTGTGTATGTCAGAGTGTTGTCCATTGTATTATTGTGTGAGGTGCCATGAAACGATTGGATTCCAGTTTTATTTCGTCTGGTTTTTTTTTCACCGTTAGGCCTAAATTTATACAGGGTGCATCGTGACTCCAATATGATGACTGCTGTTAGTATCCTTATGATATTCTTCTTTTTTAAAAAAAAAATCCAACCAATTTTTAAATGGACGTAGAGTGTGTTTAGTTTCACAACGAAAAAGTATAAAATTAATTATAATGCGGTTGTGAGTGTAAAATGAAGGAAGTTTATGATATAAATAATAATACGATTCTTAAGCTGTTTAGAATGGAGGTACACTTTTGGTACTTACAGCTAGTTTAATATTATAATTTTGTATAATTGTGATCTCTCACCGTGCTATTAATGGGCGGTCTTTAAAGTGGCCACGAGAGCGTAATATGTATGTTTAACGTCACAAATGAACATCCATCCGAGTCTTTCCCGGAGCGCTGTGACATGGGGCTCTTCAAGAGAGGCGTGAACAGAGCTCTCCTTCAAAACCGGCAACGCACGGGTGACTCGTTTGATGTTGCACATGTCCATAAGCGACGGTGACCACTTACCGTCCGTCTGTTTGCTGGGTTAACTATTATAAAAAAATATATATATGTATATGTATACGCTCCAGAGATCGCAAAAAAAAACGTGACGTAATACAGATACGGCCGTTCTAGTTGCTTTCTCAAGCAACGAGGCTAACTTAATATACACACATCGTTCTGTATCAAGATAATTTATATATGTTCGGTTATGATACAAAATATGTTGATATTGAGGTCTTTGAATTTCTATCATTTTGTGATCATGGCTCAGAAAAACATCATTTAGGCATCTAGTTCTGGTTCTCGAATGTACAAGGGGACAAAACTGCTATGATTTAGTCTATTCTATGTGAAGTCCCCGTCTGTTTTATATGTCATGTTCGCTTACAATGGTAGATTTTTGCGTTCAGTTTCCGTATATGGCAGATTTATCTTTTCTTTATATGAATGAACTAGTTGCGCCGCGCGGTTTCATTTGTGTTTGAGTTTTATTCGATATACAAATTTTGCACAATTTTTAAGGGACTTCTGATTTTCACACTGGGCCCGCTAAACGTTTCTGGGATAAAATGTAGGTCTCATATATAGTCCTACAAATTACTCTATCTACCAGTGTAAGTCCCATTAAAATAGGTTGAGCCGTACCATAGAATACCACGGACAAATAGAAAAAATAGATAGATAGATGAAAATTTTTAAAAAAGTTTACGTCTTGGTATCAAGAAAATAACTATAAACACTTGAGAAAATAGTTATTTTCAAATCATAGACAGACACTTCAATTTTATTAAATATGTATAGAAATGAAATATTCCCGTTGTTATATATACATATTGAACAATATCTTTGACTATTCAACTTTGACATTCATCCAATGTAATGTTTAAATAATAATAATGAAAATGAAAAATTGTTTGTGAGGATTTCATTCAGCGAGGTGATGTTGAAATGTTTATATTGGCACCGAGGTTATGAAATCAGCGCAATGCATTATTTTGTATTATCATTATAAATATAGATCTGATATTGAGGTTTTGTAACTTTAAAAAAATGTACATTTTATATATATATATATATATATATATTTATTTGTTAAGGTTAGCGTAAGGCTTCACCTTACGGTACCCCATAAATGTCATGTTACACTGTCTTCGATCTTATGGCCAGAGTAATATAAGGCTGTATTGTACTTTCTGCCAATGAGAGATGATACCAAATGTAATAAAATCGTGCTGTCATTCGGGTGACTCGTTCACATCAATCGCCTTGTTGTTCGTTCAAGGAACTGATAGTTTGATAGCTATCTCTTTTTATCTTACGTGTTTGGTACACCGTCTCGCACTTACGCTAAGAATACACTGTCAATTCAAGGAGACCAATGTGATTGTCGTCTTTGGATGGCCGCCTAAGTTAAACATTGAACACCATAGTCGAGCATTATAAATGAAATTCTTTAACCACGCGTCTTATAACATCTTCAATTGTCTACAATATCTGTGTCGAAACATTTTGTGGTAATTATGTGTCCGCAAAGAAAAAAAAAAAAACAGAAAGTGCCAGTACTCGATACGTTTTTATTTTAATTTGGCATCTATTTTTCGTTGGCTGTACCATATTTTAATAAATCGTACCTTACATGTACTAACGGTATCTATGATATTATTGAAGTTAGAGCGTTTTTCCTGTAATAAACCTGCGTGACAGGAAAATTACCTTAGGGCATGTACTGGTCGTGATGTCAGCTGGGGACGTGAGCAGAAAACAAGCAGCCAGGTCTCGTCATTTTGAAATTTTAACGATATAACATATACATATATGTAGAAGCGTATAAAATAGCTGTCTTCAAACGGAGGTGCTAGAATATGCATATAGGATATACCTACGTGTAAGCAATATTTTTTGCAATAAATATTGTGGTTTTATGTGTCCCGTAGGTCGATACGAAATTATGAAATGTTAAAGGTAATTTGAATATATTGTATTATGTATATATACTTATTATTAGTGTATTTCCTACATACTTCTATTTCGATGGATTTATAAAAGCACTTACTAAAATCGTTACAAAACTATCGTGAACATAGCACATAATTTTGATGTTTTCAAACATATTATTTACATAAATTTTTTCGTCACAGAATTGTACCTTTTATCGTTCAATTTATTTATTACAGCGCCCATTGGTCACTAACTAGATGAATTTTAGTTTGATAATTTTAAAATTGTTAGATATGTTTGGCAAAACAGTACATAAATGATATTTTAGTCGCCATTGTAAATACTCAAGACATTTTTAAATACGTAAGTGGTAAATATCTATCTTTTCCAAGTCAGATCTGTATTAATTCAAATTAAATTTAATAAATTGTACAAATTTTGTAAAAAATAAAGACTTTAACAATTCCTATAATTGTTCTTTAATTTCTCTAAGCTTTGTATGTATAAAGCTGCAACTGTAGTTAATATGTACTTTGAGTAGGACATTTATTGGGACGCCTAATAAATTTAGCAGTATCCTCCGTTCAGCTATCGGCACCGGTACAACTCTTAGACGTTTTAATATTGTCGTATGCCGACTATTACAAAATTACAACTTTAATTTAATCGTGTTGCATCTGTTTGGTCTATTCAACAGTTTGAGTCAACGTGAGAAAAGTCAAAAAGAGCGGCCTCTTATTTTGTGACGAACTGTCCGTAGTATAAAATAAGATCCTCACAAAAGTTATTATTTATTTGCACCTGTCTATCTTCCTTCAGTGACGCCTGTTTCGATGAATTGTTTTTCCAATATTATTGACAAAGTATTACATAAAAAAATGGCTAAAAAAAAGATTGCCAGGGCATTTAAAACTAAAAATATTCATCAAAACAATAAAATCATATTGAAACAGCTGACACTGACATTGACAACGTGAGCATTGAGCACTTGAACAGCTTTGCTTAATGAGTCATGTATTTATTTATTTTGTAAAGGAAATATTTTTATTACTATTCTTTGTTAATATCGAAAGCAAAATGATAGTGTCGGAGCTAAATTCATCAGTAAACTCTTCAGTTGTATCATCGCATATATCAGCGTGCGAAGATAATATCGACACGACAGTCGTAAAAAACTATGTTAAAAATTTATTAAAGTCACGCATATTCTTGGGTCGGTATTTAGAAAGGAGGCTAGTAGCTCAACATATCGGCTACCGCGACATCGTTCTGGTTAGTGCGGCTGAAGTGGACATGAAGAAAGATTTAATGAAAGCTCAAAGCAAACTCCGATCGGTTTGTCCCGATTGGCACTGGATCGGTATTACGGACGCTGATATTCTAGGCGTCAAATCTTCCGGTATTTGTGTGAGTACTGAAATAGACAACCAACCGTTTGGGGCGTTTTGGTTTCAAATACGCAGTGTAAAGTTTAGGGATAACGAAGTAATCATTATATTGAAATGCCTGCGGCATATATCTGATGAGTTTTTAGAATTGGAACCCATACTTACTGGATCGTTGAAGAATAATAGGGATGGCAGGAGTTCAAAGATTATCAGTAATGTTGATCTCAATGAAACCTATAGTGATATAGTAGATAACTTAAAAGGTGCTTTGTCAATAAGCAATGTCAAAGATTTTTTTTCATTTATATTTGTGTTTCTAATTGCTATCTTCACAGGCAGTACAAGTTTTGTTAACTTCCTTGGTAACTTTGTATTAGCAATGATAAGAGAAATCTCAATTCTAATCAAAAATTCAACACCTATGTTTTTGGGCTTTTTGGATTTCCTAAGTAAAATTGTTGGTGGATTTTACATATTGCTAGCAATGTTCTTTAAACCCAGTAAGCCTCATCCTGATTTTCACCAAAATCAAAGATCAATATCATATAAACCACATTCCTCTCCTACACCCCACCATACCGGTCAATATAATGATAGATCGTTTGATTAGCCTCGATAGTTTTATTCAAAACAATGCTTAGCTCATAACAATAGTGGAAGCTCTTGATTGGATAACATTTTTCTTCTCATTTAAAAAACTTAATAGTGGCATTTGTTTTTATCCTGTTCCTATTGTCTTGCCAGTTTCAATAGCCAAGACGGTAATAAGGAGTGTTTATGAAAAAAAATTGCAATTGAATATAAAATTACATTTTAAATAACATCATTAAATGTTTATATAACAGAATGTAATAAAAGAAAATAAATAAATCATGATCTCATACTTGTGTGTGGTACATTAATTTGTACAAAATATTTCATTTTTTAAAGTGTCAATATTTTTGTAAACTTTATCGTTTCAAAAGCAGATTTTGAAAAAAATTGAGCATGGAATCTTAATGACATTGCATAAACATGAGAGCTGTACCATCACTTAAAAATTAGTTCTTCATTCAGTTATAGAATGTATTTGTTTTTTTACCTACTAATAACATTCCCTTAAGACCTCTATGCATTTCACAAACATTTTTAGTGGTTTGTTCAAATAAATGGTGTATTAGATAAGTTCCAGACAATGAATTACAATATGTAAAAATAATTTCAGCCAATTATACTTTATAGATTTATTATTTATAATAGTTCTGCTATGGGTTGGTATGTGGTATCCTTGTAGATTGATAGAATATTTTGGACGTGCCAGCTATCATTATGATATAAGTTTTTCAATTGGTACCACTATTATTGATCTTCTCAAATCTGTAACGATAAAATTTTTGATTGTACTAAAAACAACCTTATTTGTATTTTGTATTACATGTTATTATTATAATATTATACATTTTTATTGGTGGTTTCTTTCAGTCAGAAGTGTCCGTCTGTGATTTCAAAATAGCTGTGTTTTCTCGAGTGGTTATAGTTATTTACACAATACTAACACGAGACTTATTGTTTAAATGTTTGTGTCCGTGTTTCTGTTTGTCCAGGCTAATCTCTGGAATGTAATGATTTTAATGGGACTTGTACTGAAAGACGGAGAAGGTTATAGGGCAACGTAGAGGCTACTTTTTATCCCATAATACTCACGGGATCGAGATTTACGCGGGCAACACTGCGGAGAAAAAGCTCGTTAACAATAAAGTAATTTCGGAGGATGCTTGAAAATAATTGATTTTACCAAGTGGGTAATAGATGAAATAAATTTGTAACATCTATGCTTTAAGTGAGAGCTTTAGGTGAGTTAGTGATTATCCTATTATATTGTAATTATACTTTTCTGTCTTGGCCGCGATTGACCGACTCGCCAGCCCTGCTCTAGACGGTAGATGCGATATTATTTACTGAAGCAATGTATGTATCTATGTATATATTGTGCACTCTAAGACAAATACAATAAATACCTGCATACTTCAACGTTGGCTGACTTTTGGAAAATTTACTCGATCTGTTCAGAAAATTAGACGACTCCCAAGCTGAAATAAGACAAAGTAGAATTACATAATTGTCAATTCATAGGTACCTGCTTAC
>DWDX01005961.1:0-10057 GCA_018245675.1 Agara michaeli | reverse complement strand
AAACGTAACTGGTGAAATGTGGGGGTGTACTACACTCCTCTGCCTACCCCTTAGGGGATTACAGGCGTGATGTTACATATAGTTCTAGATTACAGTAGGTGAAAAAAATGTTAAATTATCTTATAACCAATGGTCCTATTCCACGTTGCCACTATTCACACGGATACATAGATTTGTCCTGATTTACACAGCGTCGACGTAATGTTTTGCACGAAGATAGTTTTATGAGTGACATAGGATACTTTTTATCTCGGAAAAATGAACGGTTCCTGTGGGAATTAAGTTCGGATGGTACCGGTGAACCGATTATGTTGCTCATCTCAATTTCTGAGTAACATAATAGGTAAATAATACCTTTCGATCATCTCCTCTAATAGCGAAATAAGAGATGACCAATCTTGGACATTATGTAGGTTTCTTCGGAAATGGGACTGAAATACTAATGGTTAATTAATTTATTTATTTATTTATTTACACTTTTTTGAGACACCTTAAACTAAAAGGTTGTACAAAGGGCGGACTTAATGCCTGGTGGCATTCAATTATATTGGATTAGCATTTTGGAACGCCAAATAGAGCAAGTTTTACAAATACATAAGATATTTTTTTTAAGCCTTGCTGTTGGTGAACGAAATTCATGTCGAACAGTGAAACAACAACAGGAATAAACAATAAAAAATGATCAAAAAATGGTTGTATTTTTGTCATATTCTCCAGTGCAATGAAGGCTGCGGGCGTTAATCTCATACAGCTATGAACGTGATCAAAATCCATTTAATTGATTAAACCGTTGTGAATGGGAAAATCATGTATGTATAAATGTTCACTTTACTTTATAGGAATTGCATATTACTTTTGCAATTTATGAGTTTCACTCCTTTTCTGTAACAATTTATACTAAAAAAGGTATCTAGGCAATAACTTTCTTTTTATTGACACTTATTTCACTTAAGCCACAGATAAAGCAGAGTGTAGTTTACTTTCGTCATCATTCTTTAGAATGATGTAGACGGCCAATATTATTTAGATGTATAATTAGCTTTCTTTCTAAGCTTACATTTAAGGTACTATACACATATTAGATAAATAATAAATTAATATGCCAACTTCACTAGTAAGGTTTCCCTAATTAACGTGTAAATCGAAAGTACGGATTCAATTTTTAATAACCATAAACAATAGTACCTTACAAATAAAATAAAGTACCGTAAATTATAAATTTTCGTGTTACTATGATGTATAGTTTATTAGGTTGGTAGTACTTAAAGTCGAAAAAAAACTTTAGCGTTTGTTACAATTATCGCGAGCCGACTCTAAAAATTATAATCGTAGATTTAGCTTACGATTACATAACAGTGTAAAATGTAAATTGTACTGTTCATTCAATGTACATTGAGTTACTTATATTGGAACTAATTATTTACGTAAATATTAATACCACTAAAAGCATAGCATATATACATACTCGTAAGTACATAGGTTAATAAAAAAGTCTAGTTCGATGCAAATGATGTTCAGGAGTCGTCGGGGTCGTCAATAACAGAGGTGATCTAAACTGGAGTCAAATTCTACAGCAGTTGCTTGAACGTTGTTATAGCTATGTATTTTTTTTTTCTAATTCAAATAAAAATATTTATTTACCTACTACAGTTCATAACGTTTCTAAAATATGAGGAAATCAGAAGTAGATCAAAATGTTTCCTGCGATAATACATACATGCGAAGTGTTATCGGCTTTTATATACTTCTATCAACTTGGATTAAACACTGTCGTGATAAAATAGTTACGTATACTTAGATCGTTACGAGTCTTGCATTCTATTGCCCATAAATTGGAAAAGTTATTTAACACGTGGATCAGCGTCGCGTATCAAACGATAGTTTGTGGTCGTGCTAACCGTGTTGCGTGTTGAATGTTTTCAGTGTCCCGAAAAGTTCGTTCATGTCATTGCCTTGAAAATTGTGAGCCATGTTTTTTATTAACTACCGCTGAATAAAAATGAAAGTTGTTTAAAAAAAAACAGTTAAATAACATGTTACATCACCTCTAATTGCTACATCGGTTGATTTACACAAAAAATATTTATCTAAAATTGACATTCAAGGTTTTTTGTTTTCACGCAAATAATAACATCAGAGTGACAAATACCTATATGTTTATTTTTTTTTCTTAAGTAAAAAATGTAACTGACGAGTTGGCGGTAATTATAGGCGGCTACAGCCGCCCAGGTTCAGCCTGTGGGAATAGGACTGTTAATTTGGGTCAAACTAGTTTGTTTTAGTTGTTAATAAGACGATTATAATGTTATAAGCAATTTTATGTATTTAATAAAATTAGTGTAAAAATTGCTTTAGCTTGAAACTGATTTAGTTTAAGAATCTGTAGTCCGGGTAATTATTGGTTCGTCATCGGATGTTTGGTGTACGTGTCAAACCCAAAAATTAACAAATCGATTACCACTCAGGACATTTTGCGATGAGCACATTTGTTTCTTCTGTGTCTGGGTGTAATAACGATTTTTTCCTGTCCTTCTTATTTCGACCGTTATTGGTCCATTGCTGCACACAAGTAAGGCATATATGTAAGTATTACCATCAGCTGTCCGGTTACCATAACACAAGCATTTAGTTGCCTAATTTAGAATCTGGCAGCCGTTAATGAAAAATGGTCACATTAACGATCTTACTGCAGTTAAAAATGAAACAAAAGTTATTTTGTTATGAAATGTAAACGTATTTAAATTAAAAAAGTCCCAAGGCTTCAAACGAGGAACAGTACTGACATTTTAATTTGCGAGAGTTATGTCTTCTGTGGAACAAAGAAATAACGAAAGAAATAAGAATATAGAAGTATAATGCGCGATCGTAAAAAATAATAACATCCCCAGACTGTAAGGAAGCTCATTCTCGGACGACTGAGCTTAATGAGTATAAGTAGAAGCATTCTGTTTTATGTTACTCATTTATACCATTATGTATATTATACGTGTTATGTTTATATTTGTTGATTGGATTTCATCATTTCCAGCTATCTCTGTATTTTTAAAACTGCATCAACTTTTAATACCAATAAACAACTTTCTGATTTGCTGTAATCAATACTTTTAGTTACGAGTAGCATCCATTGATATAAGCATTAAATCCATCCATGGTAGATAAGATACAGAATTAATAAATAAGTAATATTTACCCTTAGGTAACCTTAGTCGGGCCTTTATAAAAAAGTAATTAGTTTATTATGTAAATTAGGCAATTGAATATTTATAATTTTAATCATTCCTAGCATAACTTTTAGGATGGTACGTCGGCTCCTTCAAAATAAACTAAGGTTCATTTGGCACTTTACTTTCGTTATGAGATCATCAGGTATTTTATTAAATTCAGTAGGTAATGTCAAGTTCGCGTGGAAGGGCGCCATGCTCAAACAGTAATTGACTTATCAATCTTAAAAGTTGCCTTGCCAATATTTGTGAGAAAGCTTTTCGGTAAGTTTCAAAGCTAGGTCCTGTAATATCTATATACAAATACATACGTACAAGCATTTTTATGTTTCAGCCTGAATCTATATCGTTAGCTCTATTCTTTTATAACTGTTTGTGACTCATTCAGAAAACGTTTATATAATTTATTGATTCATTTTCTAATTATCCATATCTACACCAAGCCTTAAGCACTCTAGTGAAACCTTAGACTCTTTCTTAATTTTTAGGAGTGACTCAACCTACGCGAGAAAGTCTTGTTTAAACTACTGTTATAATGTAAGACTTAATAGTACACAGACCTTTTCTATAATTCGACTAATTGTACTTTGTTAAACTTTTAAAAGAATAAAGAGCCAAATATTTCCGAATAGCACAAAACAGGAAGTAATTTTGTGGATGAAAGAATTTTCTCCCAAGAAATGAACCCTTCATTATATGACTGAGTTCATTCAATAATACAATTGGTTGAATGTCCTCCACGAGATTGCCAGAGTTTTTGATATATCTTGTTAAGTAAGATATATGGTATGAAAATATTGTTAGCTTTTTTATACGAATGGTTGCAACATCAGGTTTTATTGAATACAACCCACATTGAGTCCCATTGTAGGACACGGGTCATTTACTAACCACGGAAGGACTTAAGAAATCTGCACCACGCTGCTCCATAACGGATTGCGGCAGATAAAAGATTTCTTAAAAGGAGAGGATAAGGTATAAATGGTGATGTAAATAAATCCTTATTTTCCTTCATCCGACTTATACAACTCCGTTATCGGCGAGTTCTCATTATCTGCGGCCGGCTTAATTGATCGCAACGCGTTTATGCTCGAAGCCGGTGATTATTAATGTCAATTTGAATTTTAGATTCGACGTACAATGAGCTTTGAAACTCAGTTGTGTCGGGCGAGGATTTATTCTGCGAAAACTTTCTATTGTTTTTATTACCCATTAAACAATTGACAAACTATTACCGTTCCGTTTTGAAATCAGACTTTTTAAAACGTTTGTTATATTTACACGAAACTTTTTTTTCTACATATAATGGGCAATGTGATTTGAATTGTAATGTACAAACAATAATAATATATGAAACCTAATAGTAATAAATAAATATTATAAAAGTTAACAAAAACAAAAAAGCTAGTTCTTAAATAACTTACCGAGTTATTCAAATATGGGTGGCATAATTACAGCAAGTAATAATATTCGCAATCCAACACAAAAATGTTTAGTTAATCAAAGTTAAGTTGAATTCATACTACACTCGAAAAGGGCGGATATCCGTATTAATGATGTAAATTATAAGTGTACTAGAGAGTTGTCCATCGGGTAACTTAATAACGTTTTGTGTTACACCAAGCGGAAAACATCCATAAAATGAACGTTAGCATGATTACAAGGGGCATTTGGGATAGGAAACATTGCCTATAGATAATAGCGCCCAATTTCCATCACGCGCCCTGCCGGCCCTTTTGTCACGTTCTATAGAATAAAAAGGGTGTTAGTATGTTCAGCGAGGTTTCCGGGCTTATTATGTGGGTCCCGTGGGTTAACGTACGCACATCCGCCGTCGTCGGAACCGGGAACTAACTGAATAACATTGTAGGAATGTACGAACGGACCGTTCCCTTTGTTCCTTTATTTTCTTTATCGCATATTTATATTCCTAGTTAAAATTGATTTTATATGGCCGTCCCTCTTTGCGAGCATCTGTTTGAATTTATGTTTTGTGAGGTATTAAAGAAAAGTTCCGATTTTGTTATTAAATAAAATTACGGTTAATTTGTTTCTTTTATCAGGTATGTTATCATTAATTCTTAAATGTATTAAAAAGGTTAATCACTATTCTTATATGTATTTTTATACATTTTCTTTTTAGAGTTCTTTGTAAAATCTATGGACGGTTTGAAAATATGGAACGGATGAGTAGGGTGCTATTTCTACAAAGTCTACAAAGAAATCTACATCTACGTTCTGTAGATACTTTAGACTTTCGTGGTTTTTTTCTTTTACAGTCATTCATGCCCACTAATGAGACAAAAACTATAACTTATACGCTACCGCTTTCGCCAATATAACTGGATTAGTAGTTTTAAAAAACTACATCGGTCAATATTCACGCTATCTAACGCAAATGCCATCAAAACGAAAAATACCTTAATTCATTATCAGTAAAAGGCCTCGAGGTCGACTGGTTCCCACCCTGGACAATCATTTGTGCGATGAGCACAAGTGTTTGGGTAAAACAAATGTCTATATAAGTGTTGCATCGTATATATGTATATGTTACGATCTGTCCAGTAACCATGACACAGGCATTTAATTGTCTAATTTGGTATTGGTATTGAATTGTCCCAAATATTATTATTATTAATACATCGTAGCATTCCCTTTATTAGTAAACAAATGGTTGGCTCGTCCACTCGTGTAATGGGGTAGCATTTTAATCTGTTAATTTAAGAGTTATGTGACTTTATATTTGTAATTCTGTTTTACAATTTTTAGTATAACAATTTTAATGTAAATTTAATAAAATACTGCTTACTTTATTTTATATTTAACATAAACATTGACGAAACTATTACGAATATATATATATATTATAACTGAAGTGAATTATAGGTGGAAACAGCTACGTCGTAGCGCTACGATACTTGTAATTGACAAGTAATTTGTGAGACAAAATTTATGATTCAATCAATTATTGAAACCCGGAAAGATGATGTAAGGGACAAACGGAATTTATGATGAATAATGAAACATAAAAGTGTTATAAGGTTCCTGTTTTGATTTCCCCAGCGGTCGTTGCAGAATCGATTTTAACAGTGGTATCAAAATACACTCGGGAGCTGGAAGCCTTTTAAAAGCAACAAATTACGTTATGTTGCGGAGTTCTCTGTTCCATTTCCTTGTTATTGGGTTAGTACAATCGTAAAACTGTTCCTTTGAAAATATTTTTTTTATCTATATAACCTTATAACGCGATCGGATACATGTACGAATAATACCGTGAGGGCGAATCGGTACTTAAAATTTGTAAAAAGTTCGTTTGTGAACAACGGTTTCGAGTGTCACAAAGGGCGCGAAGACTAAACGAATAAAGGCTTCAGGGAGCGTGGGGTGTGCGGGGGCGAGCGGGGTGCGCGGGGCAAAAGGCGCCCAGAGCGAAGCGCGCGACTGCGGCGGGCGAACGCCGCGACGACTCAAACCGACCCGCCGCTGCCGTCTGCTGTAGAGAAAACATCACACCTGGTGAAAATTCTGTGTGAAAAAATGCCAGTTGATTAGTTCAGTGAATCGCGCGTAGTCTAGACGCCTGTTGCGTTTGTCCGTAACGTTTGCCGCCATCTCCAACTCATTATAAGTTACGAGGCCGCGCCTTTTGGGGTTTTCGGCAATTTTGAGGTAAGTACAATTTTCTTTTGTTGTTATATTATATAGGTTGAAATTGCCGTGCCTCTGATATTAACCGTGCCGCGATATAGCCTCAACGGAAAATTACTTATTATGTAACAGTCGGAAAAGTTTTCTCTAGCTTGTGTTAAGTTTTGAACTAGTGGAGACCGTTACGTTTTCATATCTTCATAGCATTAACGAACGGTTTCATATACCTGTATGGATTTAGCATATTTTTTAATGCGTTGTACGATGGGAATATTGTGTATTAAATTTAAAGTGTAACATTTATTTGTTGTAAAACATTTATTGCTATGCAGAATTAGAAAAAAAATATTTGTACAAAAATAAAACTTCATAAATATGTAGTATACAAAATGTACTCCATTAAAACTTAAAAATTAATTTTCTGTAATCCTCGTACATACGAGCCCATTATAAGTAATCTGTGGGCTAGTTAGGTCGGCTCGGCTAACAGCATATTTCGTAGCAAGAATTGAACGAGGCTGTATACCTCCGCAGAGATTAGACCTTTGTTGGAGCTCGTTAAAACTTCGTAATGCCCTACACATCACGTGCTATAGTACAAATTGCGAAAGAAGACATTTCAAAGACGGGAACAATTTATTCCGACCGGTCATCGTTATATTTCGTTATTATTCAAACGAAGTATTTTTGTACGTAGCACGATTTAATGGCATTCATTTTAATCGTCGCCCAACAGAAGATGAAATGAGATGAAAGGTGATTAAAAATGAATATATAAAACATATTTTGTGGGCTTTCGTGTTTTAAGAACTTTGCCAGGTACCGTTCAGCTATAGATATCATATTTTTAGACTTGTCTGCTTTACCGTCTGACTACGGATAATTAATTACGTTAACATTCGATACGGCTGATTGATCCGCGTTAACGTGTTCACATAACAGATTGCGTTTCAATTACGTAACGAGACTTTTGAAATTTGATGCTCTTTTGAGTTACCCTTTTTACATATAGTTGAATAACTGATGTAAATAACCTGAATCTGGAAATATGTTACAATAAAATAACTATGAGGTAATAAAAGTATTGCCGACAGTGTCCCAGGGGAGTTTGTTTGGGGCGAATCTAAATTCAGCATCTCATACCAGTGTGGACGAGCGGAGGAAATATTGAGGCATGCCGTAAAAAATGTAATATGTTCATGTCGTTTTATGTTGCCGTCCATTGCTACTTATTAGAATAATATTTGGGTAGACAACACACACAGTGGCGACATGATGCTTGATAATGATGCGTTATTATATTCATGATGAATAATGCAAAGACCGAATGACATTTTTATAACACGCCTGCCTTCTGATACTACATAGAACGAGCCCATGTATTTGATACTTATTTCTTTTGTACTGATAATTGAGGTCGCGTCCCATCTTGATAGGTGCACGACTCCATAGCAAATTGATATGACATGAGATAGCCCGCTTGCTTGCGGCCGGCTAGGACATGACTAATGATAAAGATCAAATGTTTATAAATCGAAAGTAACTACTGTGCACGCAATGCGAACTATGAGGCTGTATGACACGAATTTGGAATATCAGCGAGGCGCTGGAATATTGCAATCGACACGTCAAAGTTAAGTAACATCGGGCGCGGTCTGTCTTTGGATGGATTGCTCATAAAACATCGAAGAGTATTTCTGGGTTTTTGGAGACACTTAAAATGCATAGAAACAGTTAAAACGAAGAACTCGACTTTAGGGTGGTTTAAGCCCTCGCAAGATTCCTTCCTATTTTTATAGAATCACAACTTTCCTAGTAGTGGGAACGCAATCCTTTCGCTGTCGCTTGCTGTCTTCGTTTGAAATCATTGCTTAATAAAGCACCGTTGACAAACAAAACCATGCCTTTTATAACACAGCCTTTCGTTGTTCAAGTTACTATAAATAACGTCACGAAACCTTTCGGAAGTTTTAAATTTCTTTTTAACAAAAAATAGCCTGCAATACGGACTTTATATTCAACACTACGCGTGCTTGAATTTAAAACATCTGTGTATGTTTGTTTCAAACGTACTCGAATATATTTTATATTTTGTGGAGTCATGTATCTGACAAGTAACAAGGACTTCATATGAAAACTACATATCTAGTACAATGGATTTGTAAGAAACAAAAGTATCTAAGAACAAAAGTCTTTACACATGATACGTTTAACATTTTTATAATGATTAGTAGAAATAGAGTCAGAAAAACTTTAGTGGTGTAGCTTAGTATTTAAGGGGCCCAATACTAGTCGATACTCTAGGTCCTTGAATGTGGAAACTTAAATCTCAATAATTACCAGGATCCATTTTTCTTCTAAATAATAAATCTTTATAGGGTTAGCCTGTTAACTTTATGATCATGCAACCTCGGCGACGACGAGAACGCATAAAAGTCAGACTGGATAAAACGGAAAAGTTCACTCGTTAGGAGTTGAAAATCTCTGCTCTTCGTTAGAACAAAGCTTACAGTTAAGTCGGGTGGGTGTGTTAGGATTATTGGAATTTTGTAAAATATACACGTTTTTATTCTAGAAGAATAACTCACCGGCCGATGTGAAATTAGGGCGTTGACTTGCCGCTGCTTGACTATGCTCTTGGATTTTTAAGTGGCAACAACTATCAGTAACGCCCAATAGATCAGCTGAATGTCTCCAAACCACTACATACACTTCTGTCGTGGTTCAGCAGCTGCATCCTTATAATGTAATACTGATAAATCAAGTGGTTTCTGAAGTACCATATTGTCTTCATTGGTAAATTAATTCGTTTACCTGTTTTCTTTAGTGACACGTACTTATTGCTTCGTCTGCATATAGTCTGTAGGTAGCCAGATCTTACATTCTACCCAGCACGTGCTTTTTCGTTGCGTTTCAAATATTTTGTAGTGCAGTACATGACAAAACATTATTTTAAAATAACGAGCTAATGTAAGAATTTCTTTGCATATCTTTATTTATTACTAGCTGTCCCGGCAAATTTCGTACCGCCGAACAGTAAATAAACAATTTAGTTTTTAATATATTTGACGGGACGTATCGTACATCATGTTATGTTTGACAGGTGAGCTGTTTATATGGAAAAATTAAATTGCTGTTATTACTATTTTCCTCTGAATCTTTCCATGTTTTCTCACCTTTTAAACCTT
>DWDX01005960.1:0-10057 GCA_018245675.1 Agara michaeli | reverse complement strand
CTCAATTTTTTTTGCGATGTCAATATTTTTTATAGGACAACACTTAGTCGGGCGAACATCGTGCTGCGGGACTTTTATAAATATGAGATTAAGTTATATTATAACATTATTATAATTGAACCACGGCAACGTGTGGTCGGGTCTACTAGTAGTTTATATAAATTTCGTACAAAAAGACAATACCGATAACCTTAACTAGATGTATACACAGCTGGAAAATTGCGGTTCGTTTGCATAATAAAAGATCTCGACTTGGTTCATCCGTATTCACATTTGCGTCAATATCACGTGATAACGAAGAGTTTTCCAGAGCCACACGTGTCGCGTGACTCACGCCGAGTGGTACGAGTCAATAAATACGCCGACGATAACTAAGTAAAATTATCTTTTTATATGAGAGATAATTAATTTATTTATTATGGATTACAGAGTGGAGACAAGGTGTAGACAAACAGCGTGGGGAGTCTTCCTGTTAGATGGCGCGGCGATCAGCGCAGGACTGCGGAAAAAGATTGGAGGAAACCTGGACCGGGCTTTAAGCAACGGTACTGATATAACGCTTTGTGAAACACAGTGATCAGTAGTGGACTGATGATAACGATTATAAAGATATACCAATTAATTTATACTATGATTCACCATTTTCATTTTATGAATATAATAATAAAATTCTCTTGTTCGTTTGTTTATAGCTCATACTTAGTATTAGAATAGAGTATTTGATTATTTTGCACTAAGAACTTAATTTAAAACTAGCAACGCAGCGAAAGTCACACAGGAAATATAACATAAACAGACACTTTGATGGATATTTACGAAATTTCGACTAATTAATTCAAATTATTGACTTTAGACAATAAGTGTACTTTTTAGTTCTGTTAAGCCGCTCCTAATGACTTTAAGCCATTAATAATAATCTGCCAAGTTGACGATAATTATAACGCTTGTCGCTTGTAAATTAGACATTCCAAGTCATAATTATGTAAAGTTAACCTTGACTCGGTGAAGGAATTTTACAAGCGGTCCTTAAACCTCATTGCTGTAAAATAAAATTTACATTATTAAACAGTACTCAAAGTTTGTATAATTAGTAAGCACTAAAGAGCAGAACACTAATTATTCTAGAAGTACTTTATAGAATAAATTGTAATTGAACTAAATAGATAAATAAATTAGTTTTGAACGAAGAAGTGTATTGAATTATTATTTTATTAGGAGTAATACAAAATGCATATTGCACCCGAGATTTTCGTGTTTTATAAAAACACACATAACCATTGGTAAGATATTAAATCAAAGCGAATATTGAAGGAGTGTTTTCGTCATTCGTTCCATAAATACAATAAGTAATAGTAATGTTATAGAAAATCTTCGATGGGAATTTGTACATTTAGTACAATGAAAGAAATTTAAAAGTACTTACCACTGTATAGGTACAGTTTATATAAAAAGCCTATCGTTAACACTATCGCTACATACTAATAAAACGAGAAGTTTATATATAACGTCGTTATAAACAGTCGTAAATTCACAACGTAATAAAAATGTTTTACGTCGGTACATTGAAACGGTTTGTCGTACATATTTTAGTACTTCCGTCGACCCGACCTAACATTTGTCAAACTTTACATTCTCATCCCAAAACTTTAAGAAGTTTGAATTTCGAACACGAGATAATCTCATTCCTTTCATTCGGTACATCCTGTTTCATAACTCGTTTCGTTCCATTTTAACGGTGTTTCCAGCGTTTTGTACTCTTTGTGTTGCTCGCAGAGTCGAGATATATGTTATCTACAACCTTATATAACCCAAGTGAAATGAACACAGTTCAAATACATTCAGATGTAATGAATGGATTGTGAATATTAAATGTATCAGTCAATGTTATTTCGCGAATGATTTGTAACACCTTTCCACTAAACAAACAAATTTTTGTGAAAAATAATGATACTATTTAAACAATTAACTTCTATCAATGCGCGTAAAACATCGGAATGTTTTATTATTTTGCACAGATGTGAACTATTCAGTAATGTATGCTATAACATCAAAATGATATCTCGGACTATGTAAGTGTCAGTCGCTATGACTAGAGACAACTTACCCAGTACCAGTCGCAGCCATTACCAGTGAACAGCACCATTGATGTACGCTAATACGCAAAAGAGATACTTTTCAACTTATACGAGTACAATATTTGCTAACCTGTACCATTTTCCTCTTGTAACGGACCTGGCTGCACGCCAACGATTTCATTTTACCTCAGCCTGCATTCAGTGTTGATGTTCAAGCGAAATATTTATATATTCCATTTATTAGCGAAAATCTATTTAGGTCAACGCGACGGCCAGTAATCAAGTTTGCCGATGTCAGGTCGAGAGGTTTTTATATTTTAGTGAACCCATGCGAGTATTATAAGGTTCAATGAACCGTAAAAAACGTTCAAACTTAATTCGGTATAAATTGAATCGGGGCAACGAAATACTAATGATTGCATTAAAGCAAAAAAGTTCTAAATACTAACATTGCGAAATAGCGTACTCGTATCTTAGGGTCATACATATAGAAAGCAAAGTTAAAACAATGTTATAATAATAATAATTCAGATATTAGCAAAGGAATAAAAAGAAATTGCTTATTACCGCCTATTTTACTGCTGATCGGGATAGTAAAATATTGGAAAAAAAAAAGAAAAAAAATACAGACGAATTGAGAACCTCCTCCTTTGTTTGAAGTCGGTAAAAATTAGAATGTCGTTACTATAATCCCTTATCTTACAATGTAGAAGCGTGAGAACTGCTCAAAAGACATAAAGATAAACGAGCTTTAATACTGTAAGTGTGTAATTGTAATGTGACGTAAATAATGTGGTAGTACATAGTACATGTTTAGTACATTGTTGCGCTCTACTAAACGCGTAATCTACAGTATTGTGTGAAAGGAATCCCTCCACAAAGGACACTCGGGCGACTGAACGTTTTAATCTATCCGCCAGAGAGCCCATAATGTCCCTATCTACTTAACTGAATTACTTGCATAAATCACATTTAAACGTGACAAAAACGGGCGTCCGCATCTTCATGAACGGATGACTGCAACCTTAACATGGACGACATTAAAGAGGAATAGAGACAGAAAATTTTAATTTCACTTTAAAAGTATTCCTTTTTTATATAAGAACCAGCTTTTGCCCGCGACTTCGTCCCGCGCTTATATTATTATACATATAAACCTTCCTCTCGAATCACTCTATCCATTAAAAGAAACCGCATCACAATCCGTTGCGTAGTTTTAAAGATCTAAGCATACATAGGGACATAGGGACGGCGGGAAGCGACTTAGTTTTATACTATGTAGTGACTAAAGCCTAATAGAGATAGGATTTAAAATAGGTTTTTGTGTACTTTCACCGTATCAGTGTTAATAGTTAATAGGTAATATCGCCAGGTTGGTATATCGTGTAAATACAACTCTAGCTTGAATACAAATATCGATAATTGCAGTAAACACTTGGCAGTTGCTACTAAATGTCTGTGCCCCATCACTCCTATAAGTAGGTAGGTACGTGTGATTTCCTGAGTCCGTAGGTACTACATATCAATGAAGTACGAGTATCTTGTGCAAATCGACGTATCCTGATTGTAGAGACTTGAGCCCAACAATCTAAATTAAAAATAAATCAATGCTTGCTTTACCATAAAGAAGCTTTATGATAAAGTGATTTTATTATAATGTTAGTCACATTTATCTTTTTGTATTCATTTACGTTATGTAAAAACGCATAATGTACATATAATAATTACTAATATTTATATTTAAATAATGGGAGCAAATACAATGTAGCTATTGCTATCTTTCAAAGTATGGTTTGAATTATTTATTTCTAGCCAGTAAGTACGTAAAATTCCTTTTCGCGTTTTAAAGAAGAATATATCGGTACATATAGAGTCATTCAATGAACGACTGTATAGTTCACACATATTTTCACTGCGTATTTCCAATGTCCTTAGGTGAAGTGCTCTTAAAAATTCACAACACTTGGGAGACAGTTGAACCGTTCGCCGATAAAGTAAAACCCCATTTCTCAGATTCCGAACTTGTTCGGTTCGAGACAAGCTGTTTCTTCCCACCGGGAACTTCATAAAACATTCCGCCCGATGATTTACACTCGCCCTTATCGAGGTGCATGTACCGGCGCCATTAAGATTAGGTATTCATGTTGAACACCTGATACTTTAAGAGCATTTGACGTCGCAGTGGAATATCCGATGTGGACGCGCCTTTACATTTTACACAGCACTGAAAACATTCAGTTTTCAGTGCTGTGTAAAATGTGAATTAGACTGTAGGTACTCACGGATACAGAAAACATACAATGAACAAAACTTTTATTGTATTACCTATGTACAATAAATGCTTATAGACAGCTGCCATTAGAAGTCTTCAAGCAGTCAAGAAAAAGAGCGTTTTGAAAATCTTTTTTTTATTTAAGAAATATTGGCTATTAATAAAGCTTGGCTCAATCAACAGTAACGCGAAGCTTATCGTAATATCAATTATTTAAAATACAAGATCCTAATAAAACTAAATACACACTCATATCGGATATTCACAATACACGTTATTTGCTTGCTACCTTCATGTTTGCATCAAACAAGGGGCGGGAACGTGACGAGCCGAATATTGACAAGCCTCTCAGATATAAGGGTTGTGTCGAGAGAAGTTTACCCGCGCGGTTATCGAATTTCAAGGACTAATAACCATCTAATAACTTATCCCTGAAGAAACTTTATCAAGCCTATTCTTGAGACACGAAAAGTTATTTTGAGCTTATCCCAGACCTCTTTAACTGATGATTTTTGGCAACATCACTACATAGTATAAAACAAAGTCGCTTCCTCTGTCCCTATGTATGCTTAAATCTTTAAAACTACGCAACGGATTTTGATGCAGTTTTTTTTAATAGATAGTGTGATTGAAGAGGTAGGTTTATATGTATAATAACATCGATTATATAGCAGAGAATTACTGTTATAACATTCGTATAATGATATATGCGCGGGACGAAGTCGTGGGCAAAAGCTAGTCACATGTACAATGTCACACCAATACTTCATTATGCACGGTTAGTACATAAATTACAGAAGAGCTTCACGACAATCATGTGAATACGAGTAAGCCTCATAATTGCAATGAAATGTATTTATGATTTTGTATCATTGTAATGGATATTTCAGTTTAACTTTATTTCCTTATATTATAATAAGAAGTTCAGATTAAGTTTATTTTGTATCATTAAACATGTTTTAAACATAAAACCAAGTAATGTAAGTTACATGTAAACGAAATACGCTAATAAAAGCCTAAGGGTTTAAATTTGAAGGATTCGAGCATACATTACTTAATTTAAGATGTCGTGTGTATTTTTAAATTTAAATATCACAGATGAGATGGCGAACGTAAATATCGCAAGGAAACTGGCACGTCTGAAAATTCTCCATAATTAATGTTTGCGGCATAGAAAGTCTGCCAAACCGTATTTGGCACGAGGGCAGACTAACCTTGACCTTCCTCAGTCTGGGAGGAGAGAGTGGTACCATAAAAAGGATAATGATAGCGAGAAAATATGACCAATTCGTGGAGGTAGTAGATGGAACGCCCACCCCTAAAGAGTTCATGATACATGATAGTTTTTAATATATCCTTTTTATACGAATCACACCATATCATGTATAAAATATACTTAAAACATAAACCTGATGTGTCATAGCACTTTAAGGTTGAACTACAATTCCCTTTATGCCACCATTCTTTCGGGAAACTACCCCATCCGTTTCTAAGTTACGCCCCAATAAGAAGTCCTCTGTATGTCCCCTTCATCGCAACTGTCAAGGGCGTGTAAAACAAAGTTTTCGGTCTCACATTTGTTGATAAAATGGACGTGGAAAGTATAAGCGAAATAAATTCGTTCACCGGTCACAGTATATTGCAAGATCGAGAAACACAATAAACAAAAGTCGCTACATTTTATTAAGCCCTTTCAAGCACAGGTCATTAATGACCACAGAACTCTGCAACAAATAAAAATAGAAGAGATACGCTGTTGCTGCTGTTGTTGTTTTTGTTGTTGTTGTTGGTGTTGGTGTTGTGTTTAAGCTAAATGAGAACGACAAGAAAGAGTACGGCTGTCATGTAACTCAAATTAATTATCCTTCAGTGCAGCCAGTTATTTAAAAGTCGGCTTCGGGTCTAATATATCTTTGACAAGAATAGTAAACAGAGAAAGAAAAATGTATACGATGTACAATAAATGTAAATATTGCAATATATTTCCTAATAGGTAAATCGTTGTATCTTACGAAATAGGTTTAAACTATTGACCCCGATTATCCAATCTTAACTGACACAACATTCATTTGTCCATATCAAACTTTGAATGCTCTTAACAAATTTGTGATTAACATTTAACAACTGTAATTAAAAGCGACAGTTGCAAATATTGAAGTTTGATCATAAAGCATATTGAATTGATTAAATATCATTCTGTTTTTTATACAAGACAAATAAGGCATGAATTTATGTACATTATCTGTAACGCTTCTAAGAGCAGTTTCATTTATATTTCATTACAAAAAATAAACTGTAAAAACTGTATTCCTATACATATTTATAATGTGAACCACGAAAATAACCGTACAGTAACATTTTTGAACGCAATTCAATTGCAATATATTCAAATTTAACAGCGATAACAAAACATTCCAAAAGCGGGCCCCGGAATGGTAATGTAATCGTCATATTTTATTTTACAACGCAATATTCCATTCCGGGACAATACTAAAACGCGCAAAATAGCGACGTGTCCGCACCTCAGCTTGACCTCACGCGTTGCCCCCCCCATAAATATCTCGTTACACGCGTTCGGACGCAGCCTAACAAAAAATTACACGACACTTTTTGTTGGGCGACGAACCATAAAAGTTTTGCAATCAAGTGTACAAAAAACAAGGATTGCGGACAATATCTGTACCGCGGCTGCGGACGTGCCGAATTACGAAACAGAAGTTTGATCGCGGCAACGAAAGGGCAGACGGGACCTAGGTCGCTTCGAACTTCAACACATTACAGAAGGTTCTATACATAGTTAAGTGTACAATCTACATCGCATGCTACATCGCTGTTTTCATACTCGTATGTATCCAAATAAAAATGTTTGTTTGTTCCACTAACAATTTAACGTTACTAACAAAGGAAAAAAAGAAACAACTCCACACGTACGTAGTCATCCAACACAAAATCAATGAACTCACGGCAATAAATTGATTACTCCCCACTAAACCTCAGACACTCAGTGACACAGGTAAAATAAACATTGACGTGCAAGATAAATGAAATCCCGCTGTTTATGGCCAAGAAGTACGGATGGTCCAGCTTGGAAGACATTAAACAAAGAGCAGGGAGCCCATAATGTGATTTAAGCCTGAGGACAGACGTGCCGCGTTAATCTTGCGTCCGTTCCCTGGGGAGTCATTCCCGATGCCACAATGATACGTGACTTTTTCACTCTCAAACCTTAACACGAAACTGACCAGATTTTTAAATGAACATTATCAGCAATCAATTGTTCATTATTTACAGATATTTCCAATACTTGTCATAGAATAAATAAATGCGCTCATCGCCCAAAGTTTTGTCCTGGTTTGGAATCGAATCCACGACCTTCTCTTTAGCAGTCAATGTCTCTAACCGATTGACCAAAAGTTCGGTGAATTAACGTATTAACTATATAACGAGTTCTTTATAATGAAATAGGATTGTCACAAACATATCACAAAGCAAAGTAGGAAAAAATAATTTCACCATAACTGTTATACGATTTCTGAGAGCAAACAAGAACTGAAATAAGCTAACGTTCAACTCTAGTTACGTGTTATAATCTTTATTTCTATAAAATATAAATATTATACCCTATTCGGAATTTTACCCTCATCTGCATACATGGTGGACTTGTAACTATGTATAATCGTGAACATGACGCTGAGCGATGACGGTGTGGTGGGTTCGAGGCCCAAATTTATCATTTTAATGGCAATTAACCGGAACACGCTTCTCGGCCGCGAAACATAATGCAACCGCATAATGAGTGTATAGGTTAGCGGGTTCAAGGGTTGTGCTGGACATAGCTTACAGTATAAACCTTACTTAATAATGAGGGTAAGGCAATCTATCTAGGTTACTCGAGAGCTAATCCTTCATGCAAATTATTGTTTAAAATTTTATACGTACGCGAGTATTCATAACGTGTATTCTGTTCATATATTTACTGTTTAGTTATATTACCGAAGGCATAACTTTTATGTTGTGTTATAAATAACATAATATTTATTGTCATATAAATACCTATTTCTATTTTTACGATTACAATTGAATATGAGCTATGACGTGTGTCAAGATATCTTATTTGAGCTCCGACATGTACGAGGTAACGCATTTATGACTGACCTCATAACTATATTGACCTTTATTTTCCGAAATGGCTACATCGAATACACTCATTCATTTCTCTGTTGTTTTACTTAAGCATGCCAAGATATTTTTTTTATCAATACGTACTATGTAACGAGATACTCTTATTTAATATCTATCGTGAGACAAAAGTTATTTAAACTCTTAATTAGGACTCTAACAATTAGTATCCTGATTTATGCAGTTCCTTTCATTTAAAAAGTTGCAGTCTCATTCAATTAGAGCTAAGAGATCACAATGGGAATCCACAATTTAAATAAGTTTTACCTGAAGGTAGAAAAAAGGTACGCCCATACCGGAAAGCCAATTGAATACACCCACCTGAAAAGAACAGACACTTCATGAATATTCACAAAAAGCTTTTAGTGAAAGTTTATTGAAAAGCAATGGAGGAGACTGAGCTCGAGGTGGCGTACGTACAATGGCTGATTTCATTTTTAAAATTATCAGTACCTTGATTTAAAATGATAAAGTTATCGTTCTTACTTTTATTCTTCTCTATATTACAGATTATAAACAGCGGAAAACGAAAACATTTTGAATCAACTATTAATGAATACACCATTTCAAGCCAGTTAATACAACTACACATGTCCTACAGAACTAAGTTGTAACGCTTGATCACTGCTTATTTATAAAAATCTTATTTAAATACGTAAAGCGTAAGTTTATTACGATTTCTATGTATATTTAGAAATTTAAAACAAACTGTATACACAATGTAGTGTTCTTTAAAAACATCAATTCACATTACACCGAATAGACAGAGGGGTAGCGAGCTCAACGAAGAGTGGCATGTATTTTGATTGATAAATAGTTTGGATCAGCGCTCGAAAGGTCGAAAGCATACTTGATGTATGTCCCTATCGTATTAAGCTGGACGACGTTCGCGTGTCAACAGACAGCGGATAACGGATGCACATGTATACATTGCGTGTAGCTGTAAACTCTTAGGTAATTCCTCTCAATTACATTTATATTCAAAGATTTGGTGGTATTTAACACCTTTAGTATATAGAACGCGAGAGCGTAATATCAAGTTGACGTCCAGACTATTGGTGCTATGGACCACATGAAAAAAAATATATGCAATATGAAATATGTATATGCAAGTGAATCCTCAATTTATCAACTTCCACTTCGCCAAGTTTTAATACAGTTAGAATACTCTCCAACGCACGTATAAAATTTCGTAAGTACTTCACTTTACTTTCAATTCAGACTCACCAGGAATGTTGATCGGCTCATTAAATCTGTTAATTATTTGCATACCATACATATTAACGAGTGTAATGTTGATTTTAGGGAATAAAAAGACTTCCTCCTTCAAAATGAATTCCGATTTGAATTGACTACGTTTAGGAAGCGTAACTTGTATTTCTTCGTCTACAACTGTTCAATATGTATTTTTACTGGCCCTCAGAACGTTATTACCGATCACGGATAAAAAAAGTCGTAACATCACGCCTGTAACCCCCTAAGGGGTAGGCAGAGGAGTGTAGTACACCCCCATATTTCACCAGTTACGTTT
>DWDX01005959.1:0-10058 GCA_018245675.1 Agara michaeli | reverse complement strand
AAGATTTCCGACGGGTGTGATTGTGGCGTTGCATAAATCACACACGCGCACGCACACACGCGCACCGCGGCGCGGCGGCCATGTTGGTTGCGCGTGGGCAGGCGGACGGCACGTGCGAGTTATTCTGGGCGGCCCCTCCCGCCCTAGCCGCGGTACGTAGAAGCGATAATTGATTCGAATTGAGGTTTTCGGTTTATAAACTGAATTTGAAGCGCTTTATTAGATTTTTCGAGTCAAGCAATAACCACAGTTGGTGTTAGTTGGATTTTTTAATATGGATATCTGTGATTACGTTTGCAAAATTTATTTGCATTCTACATTTTTAGATCGTTTTTGGACAGCGTTTTTAATAAAGCCATTAATTAGTCTGTATAGCTATTAACTATAAGAATTTCAATAAGAAAAAAATCACTCTATTAATCTATGTGTGATTTCAGTGTGTAATATTCAGCAACGAAGCCACTGAGTAAAATATAGATGAATAATTATTTTATTTTTCCATCAAAACTTTGTAGCTGATAAGCAAATTTACATTAGGTATAAAACGATAAAAAAGTCTTATTAGTTTTATTAATTCACGAAAAATTATTTATCGTTTCCAATTATATATTTAAACAAAATATAGCATTTAAACAAAATATATTATTTGTAATTATAATTTCCAAACAGCATACATTCCCCTTAGTTAGAAAGTATACAATTTAAAAATAGAACACTAAAATGTACAAAAGCAATTTTACTAAATCGGTATCTCTAGTACTTTCAGTAAATAAAGTATATATAGTTTCTAGACTAGTGACGTAAATGTTACGTTTTTGGCACTTTCGAAATATGTTACGTATTCTCAATACATATTTTATACGGAATAATTCGAACAAGATTTTCAAGTGTTGGTCGTTTATCAAAGTGGATAGAGCGAGATAATAAATATTATCAAAGTTCTATTAGGTGAGATACGATAACACATGTAATATTCTGTTTTGGCGTCAACATTTTAATGTGAAAACGTTAAGGCAATTTAGAACTTTCAAATTGCGTTCGAAAAGTAAATTTAAAATTCGTTCCAAGTTTAAAATTTAATTTTACAGTTGAAGTTATTTTTTTTTACTTGTTGGCACACGGGATTGCAAATCATCTTATGTTAAGCGCTCAATATATAGTTTTGTTATCTGAATACGATTTAAAATGGATTTAAAGGTGAGATTGATATTGAAATGATGAAATTGGTCACAAATACTTCGTTATTCCTTAGGGCTGCGTTGAAATTCATATTTATTTACGCACCAGGTTATATATGTACATCTGTTTTACAGTTATATGGAATATAATATTTGTTACAATTCCGTATAATAACAAATTTTGCTTAACAATAATCAACACGAAATACTGCTTACCTATTTTTTCTTACGTTCTGATATTTCAACGGTTTCAGACCACGTTGCTTCTCATATTAAAATTGAAGGCTTTCATTTAATGAACGTCAACGTAATATATTTCAAGCTTTCTCTATTCACTCCCATACGTAACAAAAGCTTTCAATACAAAGAACTACTTAAGGACACTCAAACTATCGAGTTATAGTATACTTAGAACTAAGTAATAAGTGAGTAACTTAGTGTGATTGGTGTGACGTAAACGCCTTTGTATAATCTGTTGTAAAACCAGCCAGCACGCGCCAGTTGTTAGGTGTGAAATATAAAACACGTAACGTGCGAGACAGCTAGCATTTTCCATGGATTAGAAAGAGAGGTGTGCGAGCGGCGGTATTTGTTTGTTTATTCTTGAAGCCCGGGACCGAGGACCGTTGCGTCCACATTTCCCATTATGATGGCGGATTTTAATGAGCCGTTTACTGTGACGAGAGATTGGACGAGCTGCGCCCACCGCACTATTAATAAATGTTTGTATAATATTCGTTTTTCCGGCTATTATCGTGGCAGCGGGATATTAAAGTAATCATAAAATAAAAACTGTGAACATATACATTGGTTTAGCATAATACTATAGACTTCTCGTTATGAGGTAGCCGGAGTCTAACAAGGAAATGGTGAAAACTTTTGTGTTGTTGTTCAATATTCTTGTGATGTTGGCGTTTTTGGGTACCTAAGATCATATTTAATGCGAATCTCAATATATAAACTGCTTCAGAGTTCAATCATCGGTCAGTTACAGCTAAGGAGTTGTATCCGTGGACTTGGTGAAGCCTGAAACATGCTCCACCGCGGCTCTCCAACGCTGATTGGTGCAGGTATCTGCTATTTTGAGCTTTTGTGCTCATGGCTTATGACGCATCCAACGTCCCCGCCTTTATGGGTAGCTTATAATTTGCAATTACGCCAGCGCTTCGCTTGTCCTGTAATAAGCAAGGCTTTTAATATCTATATACCTACTTCCACAGATAAATAACTATTTTATCGAGTGCTTGTCGAATGAGTTTTCCAATTACTCGTTAATTTGAAAGTTGAGCGATGTTCTTATATGTACTTGTACTTTTACTGTTATACACATTCGTTAATTAGTCAAAGAAAGTTAATCGAATTAAAAGCCTTATTGTATATTGGGGGCAGAGTATAGTGATGACATTTTTTAGGTAACACAGTTGGCTGTATACGTTTCATATTGATTACTGCATGTGTCTGTATCTTAGATTTGCGAGTTAAATTGTAAATGAACTCTATTTTCGTCCGTCAAAGAATATAGAGCCAAACTACCTGTAACGGCGGAACCAGTCCGAGCTAGAGCTGTTCGAAACATGAATAACTGACAAACGCTATACCTTAGCTCTCGATTTAAATGACGTAAGGAACGAGAATACAAAACATGGTATTTAAGATTACACTAAGATTTACAAATAGAGAGGCTAATTTTCTTTATATCCTTCTCCCGATCTTCTATAGCGTGAAGGGCGAACTAAGCCGAAGAACAATGATTAAAACATGTGTGACCTTCATTATGTGTATGCATATAGATACCATAGACAAAATTAAGTTTGTCTCTTTCTGTTAAATTGTAATCTCTTAGAACCAATTTGTCTAAATAAAATATTTATTCATTCAAAAACCTTTTAATAATGATACACTCAACACCATTTTACAATTCCTACGAAGTGTCCAGAAAGTTTTCTAATATATTTTTACAGATTAACTTACTACTGTCTTGTTCTTACTGAACCGAGACTCGAAAAAGTATTGTTATGAATAAACGGTAAGATACCTTAGTTATTTAAAGACCGATAAACTTTCATCCTTACACTTCTCAAACGGAATAAAGTATTTATTAGTTTTAGTGTTGCTCTGTGCCTGTCACGGAACCGAAGTGCAACAAAGCAGTGTGCTCTGACACTAGCGTCTGACACCGGCTCGCGATGTGTCGAACAACAGCACACTCGGATCATGAATTACTGATAAACGCTAGACTTGGCGCTGTTCTCCACATTACAGAGCAGACTAGGAAGTGAAAACATCTGATATAAAACAAAAGTAACACGAAACAATTGACACATACAGATTTCTATTCTGTAAATACTTGCACACGCTAATTGTGTGCGTTTTAATAATGAACATACTTTTCCTCATTCTTTTTGCTGTCACCAGTGAGAGATGGTTTTAAGGTTGCTTGGTTTTTTTCATATGACAATAAGGTCGCGCTAGCAACCGCCCGACCAACGAGGCAGTCAACATTACGTTATTGAGCAAAAAGTTTTCTAAATACGAGGCTACACTATGTATTCGAACCGTTTTCACCTTAACGTGAATGCCCTAACACTAACACGAATACAAAAGCCTTTATCACAACCAGGCACCGTATGGAACTTAATAGATTTTATAACCATATACCTTGTAAGTCCCATTACGGTCCCGGCGTAACGGTATGTTGTTGTTGTTGTTGTTTTATGTTGTAAACGTTATTGTACTCGTAAGACGTCATCAGTGGCGTGGCCGTGATGATTGAAACGCAACGTGTCGTGTTAACTCGCCGTTACTCAGGCCTACTTTTACCCTGGCGTTATTTTCACGATACCCAAGCTGAAGGATGTATAGGTTTGCACGATGTCGCTATCATATTGAAAATATTCAACTAAACGAATCACTTTAATTTGTAATTGAAAATAATTTCGCTTTAATCGTCCACCCGATCTCATCTTCAGTTTCTTTATAGTCACAAAGCGTGCAATGCAATTGTAAGTATTCAAATCAACAGATTGTAATCGCTATTTCGTTCTTGACTTTTGACCCCAATTATTCGGATGTTCATTTTATTTGTTGCACCAACAGAATTAGTAAAGAAGCATTTGAATATAAAAGGTAGATTAGTTGCAATATAATTGGTTACAAGGCCTTAATGCGTCGGCAATTCTTATATATTCAAGAATCCGTATACCTATGAATCAATAGCATACGATGTTTAATAGCGTAAAATGTAATGCATGCTCTAGAGTGTACAAGTTCGTATATATATTTCGTACACTCTTTGTGATGCTCCTGGCGCTCGTCCAACGCATTTGGTCACCTTGGAGGATACAGTCGGCGGCGTGAGACGTTTGTAAGAAAATAAACATCAACAGAATAGATGTTTTTGACGCGTACTTAATCGCGTTTTGATAGGTTTATTCCTAACATCATCCCTCAGTGATAGCGATTTGATTGGAAAGGTTTTCTTGAATGATCTCTTCACGTTCAATCTAAATGGTTGAATGGATTGGGTATAAAAATAGCGCTGATGACGTAAGCAGTGGTCGAAAATATCGGGATAATTGCAAACACGGAATTAATGCATCTAGTTGCATCTTACGTTCTCGTGAATAGGAGTTATGGATTAAATTTGAAAGTGATCTTCAATTTTTATAAAACAAAAGACCCATAGGTACGTTGTTTAATTAAAACATCTACCAAGTAAATGTCGAGACCGTGTTGAAAAAATGTTTTGATAAGCCGAGTTGGTGAATTCCAAGAAATACTAACTTGGGAACATTTCAAAAAATTGATTCCGAAAATCTAAAGTCTGGTTAAATTTCAATATTGTTCACAAAGTTCGTCGAAAATTAAGCGCCACAGATTCTAACTAGTATTTGTTTTAATGAATCCGTGTAAGTGAGAGTAGAGCGTTGTATGTAAAAGAGAAAGACAAAGAGTCGGGTCTGTAAAAATTAAAGATCTCTGGCACTGGGTGCTTTCTATCTACCCCGTTAGGGACCTGGTATGATGTTATTATTTATTTACAGAACGTAAAACAATTTAATTTTTACCATACATTGGAAACCATTTCATCAGTCGAGACAATAAGGCTAGCGGAAAAAACTCCCAGCACTATTTTTAAAAATGAAAGTAAAATTTCCACGTTTCAGTATGGCTATAATCCGATAGCGAGCACACGTGACATCCCATCCTATGTCACTTCACTATCAGCCCAATACAATCCAATCCGAACGATATTAGATATGAAAAGGAAAATACAATGGTATGACGTCAGTCACACACACAGGCACAAAACCAGAATCGCAGCAGCGTAACATTGTAGCACGCTTTCTGCCGCTTTGCGACACGACATTTTCTCAAATTCGACGAATATTTGCCTTCCCTTTTTGGTTTCCCTTTATGGACCAGAACGCGATAAAACTTTCCAGGATTACGGTAGTTGCAGTATGTTCTGCTGCTAAACAGCAACTTGCTTGTGTTACAGTTTGATTCGTTTATAGGAACGAGGTGCTCCAATTCAGCTTATAAGAGTCTCGCTTGCTAATCGTTTCAGGTAAGCAAAATTTCAGTCTTGTTTATGTGATGCAGTGACTGCTCTAATTGTATTATAATTCTTTATTAACATTATAGCATACCAGCTTTAGGTCAAGGACTTCTAACGCAAAAATTTTATGTCCAAAAAAACCATTAAATATTTTTTTTTCAAAATCTCCTATTTTACCCCCTTTAAAGCTTCGGGATGGCTTTTCCTAAATTTTTTCCTAAGTGCTCTCTCGCGGTATCTAAATAGTCTATTTATAAAATTTCAGGATTCATAACTAGGCGGTTTCTGATGATGTCACTATTCTCATCATCAGATTCTCACTAATATGCCTCATCGAAATCATCGTATCACGATAGAACAGCATCAGTTTGGTTACATCTCGCATTATGTGAAATATCACATGGTCTTTCCCAAAAAGTTCACTGGTCACTTGACGTAATAAAGCTACCCTCGCGTTTCGTGAGTGACGTACAAAAGGCCCTTAAAAACCCTTTGAATTGCCGCTCCAACACATTTCGCAGGGTCACAGCCACGAAGCTCAGCCGGCCTGAAATTTAAAAGCGTTGTACCTCCGATAAAATTAATTGGCTAACTCGTCAAGTGAAACTCAAATGCAACGACCACTCCGCAGAAATTGCATTAATCTGAACAGCCCATCAACTGCACGTCTGCTGCGCGGTAAACAAATTATGCAATAGCCACTGACCTTTAAATTTATAACAATTACGTCATCCAACTACCATTTCCATTTCAGTAACAGTAAATCAATCGGACATTCTTAAGGGCTGAACGCAGCCAACATTGCCATTCTCACATGACAATATGGCGGGACAATTCAAAAATGGCATGTCATAAGTTTGGCAGTTAGTTACGCGTTCGTCACCGTGGCTGGCGTGTGCTGAGTGAATGGACGCAGCCGTGTCGTCATGAGGAGGAGTAGCAGACGGCGTCGCGTTCGGGAGCACAGCACTAATTTTACCATCTGGCCCGCACGCACCACTAAGTTTAGCCGCCCCAAGATAGCCCCGGTCCGCGACCCATCCCGCATAAACTTTTCACAATTAGACTATTATTTTTGGTAGCAAAGTCAGTCGGTCGATTATTAATAGAGGCTTTTCCGAGTTTATATTCGTTACGTGTGTTGTGGTGTTAACTTTTAGTGAATTTATACATAGACGCTTATAAATAGGATGTGCTGTAGTTGCGTCTGACGGACGGGGGAATACCTTCCTGAAATATCGTACTACGGCCGGTGGTTTGCGTGTTTTCGGACGTATCGGTAAACGATTATTTATACATTGATTGGGAGGATTTCGGCGCCGACCGCGCTCGTGGTGGCGGTACGTCGGTTCGTCGCGCGGCCGCTTCATAGCGCGACCTTTATTCGCCTCTTCACTACTATTCTACATTTTGTAATATCAGCAATATATTTGATTTTTTTTAATTCTACGATGCTATTGTTTTGCTTTACTTTTGGGCGCTAATATGAATTCTGCATTTAACATCATAATTTGTAATGATTTTTTTTGTTTAAGTATTCATAGCTTGTCTTAAGCTCATCTGTAATTTGATGTAAAATAACTTTGCTGATTATAATAACTGATAGATTACTGTCGTTCTTTTGTGGTTATTGTGAACTTGTTCCATTTTTTGAACTAATTTAGCTGGTTAATGAAAATAAAGTTTAAAATGCTAACGAAAAACACTCAACTGGTTTGTTACGACAATATGTAATAAAATGAATGTTAATTTCGACTTAAATAAATATTTCTTCATTGTGAAATGTAGTGACCATGTAACATTAGGTACCTACTGCGTGATGGCGTACTATTTATAAAACTTATAACAATATTTGAATAATTCGCACAAACGAAGAATGAACTGGCATTACATGTCAATCATACGTCAACCATAAAATTATGTATGTCTGCCTAAGTGCTTATATAAAATGTATAATAGATAATTATTATTATATATTAATAACGAATATCTTATTATGTACATTTGTGACGTGTAGAAATTTTTACTGTGTTTTGAGTTAATTATGCAACCAACGTCAATGGCAAAAAATAGGAATCCAGAGCAAAATGTAATCAACGATAAAAAGCAATCAACAAAATATAAAACAATAGCAAAATGGCAACTAACTTTCCGTTCTCATAGAGTTTTAATGAACTCCGCGACGGGTCATTTAAATTTTCATCGCGCTATCAGAAGAGGCACTGTCAAAAACCATTATGACAAAACCGAACTTTATTCAGATACACTGAACTGAAATAAAGCACCAGTCACATCCGCATAGCGATCAATTCTCCGATGTATAAATAAAACGCCGAGACAACATTCCTTGTCATTTCTTCACATTTTATTCTACTGTATCCCATTCAAATATTTTAAATTCATAAAACAAATTTACTCAAATCATCCATTTGAATAACACGACACTAATATAAAACGCTGTTAGAGTTATGAAATGATGTTCTAAATTTAAATTTCTTCTCAATCTTCGATCGGATACACGTAAATCTATTATCAATGTATCGCATACAATGGAGTCTTCGCCGGATAAGGGAGCACACCCGTCCACCCCCAACAGGCAGACGGTTGCACGGTATTCTCGTCTGGCCTGATGTGTCAATTTAAATTAGCGGCTGCAACCGAGCCGAATAGCTGATAGTTTTGCTGAAACTGTACAAAATCGCTACAGGCCTTGAATTGTGATTTAGTGAACGGAGATTAAAGTTATTGTTGTGTTGCAACGGGAATTAGGGAATTACGTAGGATATGATAGGTACTATGACTAAAGAATGACAAAACAAAACTGAAACAGACCAAAAATTTTCTATGTCGACTAATCAAATAGGACAGACGTTGGCTGATGGTGGAGTCAAGAGTCTCCGAAAGTGGTGTATGCATGAAGAGAGTGATAAATTTGAATATACATACATATTTACAGCCTCTTTAACGCAACCCAAAGGCATTGTAAATTGATATTTCACCATTTTGTCAAATCTATTAAGGAGTGAGATACTTAACCGCACATTATGTTTACAATTTATCTATACCACATATGCTTTTCACTCTCGACCTCAATACGAAGAGATAAACGACAAAATACGATATTCCTGTAACGGTGTTTCGAAAGAAAAAAAATGCAGACAAATTGTGACAGGAAACGAGCCCAGCCGGTGAGCACAAAAAATGTTCCGGTCATTGACCTAGCAGCCGCCCGCTGGTGCGCAACCGCCCTTATACATCCGCTTAACGCTTATGCATTTTGGAACTATTCAATAACATCTAGAAGAAATATACAATCAACTAATAGAAGGAGTTCATAAGAAAACATATTTATACATCATTCAGATTCTGTTTATTAATTGATAATAAGGTAACAAAAAATATCTGCGGTCATCTTAAACTGAGACTGCTTTCTACAATCAATTTCTTCTGTGTTATCTTAAAATTACCACCTTGACTACTTATAAAAATTTTGCTTTTAGCTTAATTTTAAAACAAAGCATTTGACTACAAGACAAAAAAAAAATTAAAACAATACACAACAAAATAGGGGTGGACCATTGGGTCCTCATCATTGAATGACCAAAATTGAGGTGGACCCAATAATGACCTATCAATAAAATACTTGATGATATCAAAAGCTTAAAACCTTTTTTCAGTATCACCACCAAACGAATGTCCAACTGAAACAGATAATTAATTCAATAACAAATGCAACAGATCCCGCAGACAGGAACGAAAGCACGTGAAATTAATTTCCACGTCGCTTTAATACTCCAGCGTTCCCCTTCGTTGCGCCCGCGCAGGGTGGCTCGGTTAATGGGGTCGGCTCCAAATGGGGCAGTTTTTCTAACACCCCCTAGTATTATCTAGGAGGAACTGAAATATAAATCTTCTCTGTACAGAGTTTTAAAATGCATGGGAATAGCACGACACAGCATAGACTACTTTATCGATAATCAATTTCAATGTCACAACGATTGTCATAAACAATGATGTCGATGAAATATCATGGAATTCTAAATAACTAAAGATAGTACAAGGTTTAATGGAAGAATTAACTAATACATTCCGTAAAATCTCCATTACGTATTTATCATTGTTGATTAATCAAAAAATACCGTCTAGGACTCTTTGAGGCAAGGTTGAATAGGTTTTTTTCTGTTCCGTAGACACGTGTCCCATTTGAGGGAATCGCGGACTAACGCTAACATGTCATTGAATGTTATTTTATATTATTATTATTATTTTGACTGCCTCGTTGGTCGAGCGGTTCCTAGCGCGACTGCCGATCGGGAGGT
>DWDX01005958.1:0-10059 GCA_018245675.1 Agara michaeli | reverse complement strand
GAACTAGGTGTCACCTGTATTTCGGTTTACAAAGCCCGCCCCCCTAATATGTTGACAATGTTATTAGCTAATTTAATCTTTATTTGTACACTTTTTAGAATTTATTTATATAGTTTTTTTAAGAATAAGTAATTAATGTGTGAAGTGTGAGATGTGAGAACCTCTCGGTGTGTAAGGTGTAGGTGTGTTTGAGTGAGTGTGAGAGGGTGTGTACAGGAATTTGATGAGGAGAATTTTGTAGAGGAGGAGATTATATTAGTAGTACTATTAGTATATTGTTTATATATTTAATAAGTATTAAAATAAATATACTATCAGTATATTGTTTATATATTCAATAAGTATTAAAATATTTTTAATTTACAGCTTTAACGTTGTATAATACGTATATTTTCAGTCTCATCATAAGACTTCCCAGAAGAATTTTAGTGCAGAAAATCGAACTGCAAAACGAAAACGATGGCAGCAAAAAGTAACTACTTTAGAGATTTTTGGAGTCTACATTGATGACTCTCGCGGGCCTGTGGTGCCCGTTTAATTAAAACGAAACGGTTTCTCTTAATATTCCGGGCCACGATTTATCATGAGCGCATATCATCTCGTTTTTTGCCTACCCCGTTAGTGACCTGGCGTGGTGGTATGTTGTTGTTGTTGTTGTTGGCTTTGTATTTTTAGGATCTAACTTATTTTAGGACAAAAAAAAGAACGAGATTAACTTTAACCCTTCGACGGTAATATTAGCAAGGGGAACGGGAACCGCTTCTCAACCGATATTTAGATGGCACTGTCAAGAGATTATCAAAATTGCTGAAATTTCGAAAACAAATGTTTAGTTAATGTATAAATCGATTTCGAACATAAATGTCGATGTTTACAATATCATTAACGTAGGTTTTACATTGCTACCGGCTGTCCCGGCGAACTTCGTACAGCCTCACGATAAATAAATAGTGTAGTTACACCGATCTGAAACGATTTTAACCTTATTTTTGACGGAACGTACGTCATATTATGTTTGACGGCTAATTAATATTTGACACTGCCATGGTAGCGCAGTCCGTCGGATCCGATGTGAAGCATTCTAAAATCGACAACTACTTAAAAATTAATTAGAAAAACATTTTCCCGTGCACCAAATTGTGAATCCAAACCATTCTCGAGTCCCCTTGAACACGCACAAAAAATTTCATCAAAATCGGTCGCGTCATTTAAGAGTTCAGTGACATACAAATGCACACAAGAAATATATATATTAAGAAGATATGAATGGTTATTATTAGCAACGCCGAGACCGGAGATTTATTACTTAGAAACATCTAAATAAAAACCTTTTTTTTTAAGATTCTATAAGCTCTATACATACCTGGACATGTAACGGAATCTTTGAACTCCATTTTGACCCACTTTTAACGGTCAGATTAACTGAAAATTTTGAACAATTATCCAAAACCGATTACAATACACGATTGTAATAATTTTTCTCTGATTATGCTTATCCGGATCGTCGGGCTAACAACTTTCCTTCCGCAGCCGTAGTCTGTAGTCTGTATACCGACGGTGTAGATAGACCAGTAGGTTTTAATAAATAGTAACATTAATTCTCGTCAATCATTCTAATCTTATATTAAGAATTATTTTTTACTTTTAATTTGATTGACTATAAAAGCGTGCTTTTTAGTTTTTAAACTATAAATTAGTTGTTTTAACATGTATATTTCTATGTGTGTTCTTATGAAGTTTTTAAATTTAAACAAATATATTTAGAAATTTTAATTTATCACTGGTAGGAAACAATAGGATAAATAATAAGAACAAATGCTATCGTCGTCCACGACAAATAGAATGAGTTGTATAGTGTGTACGATATGGCACGAAATGGTGCGAGTAGGTGCAGGATTGTGCAGTATTGTGCGGGATGGTGCGGGATGGTGCGGGATGGTGCGGGATGGTGCGGGATGGTGCCGGACGGTGCGATAAGGAGCGAGATGGTGCGAGTTGTGCAACATAAAGCGACATGGCGCGAGATGGTGCGAGGATGTGCGTTCGGTGTCATTGAAAATACGTTTTATAACGCTCTATTATGCAAAGATGTACGCCGAAAATACAGAGTTGTAGAAAAACAAGGTGGCGACGGCGGCGGCGGCAGTGACCGCGCGGGGTGGATAAACTTTCAAGGATGCGCGCTCGCCGCCGCCCAGCCCACGAGCAGCGCTGTTTTTTCATCTTCATTGCACTCTCGCTCCGGTTGCGCGGCGCACCGAGCGGCGGGGTTCGCGTCGTCGCACGGAGCGCGCGCTACACCGTGCACATTGTATGTTCAAGAAGATCGCCGAGCTACTTTTACAAACGGAAGCGAGTGGAGGATCAGGTCCACGCGAAAGTCTAATCCCCGTCGATCGTACGGCCTGTATTTACTTTCACGACGCTCCGTTTAGAGCTAATGTAGATTTGTAAAAGAGAGATATTTTAATCGTAGTGTATTATTACAAGGCTACAATTAATATTTTTTATAACGATGGATTACTATAGTATGGTAAAACACTGGAAAGTTACTACAAAAATATATTGAAAATGACAAATATGATAAAATCTGTTGCTACCGGGTATCCTTGAGGACCGTTCCATAATACAAACATGTAAACTGAGTAAAGGCAGACAACATTGGGAAATTGACTAACTATTTGTCATTGCAAATCAACAGCAGAGAACTATACTTCCAGGGACAGGCGCTTGTATAAGTTTTTTTCCAGCTGAGCTCTTAATCGGTAACACTGAACCGAAAACTATTTCTGCTATATTACATTTTAAAAAATAAACACATTTAACAACCCACTTTAATGCTTTTCATGATTGTGTAATTATTAATGGAGTTAATCAATAGTATGGCTTTTGATTAAGCCAGTTTCTTTTAATCATCACGTTCATACTGCTGAATACCAATATACCCAGTGCACCACGACTGCCTCCCCCATATGCTAATGTTTAGTTGTGTACAATCTGTCCATTTGTGATGTGGCGTGTACATTCTATATATCATTTTGTAACATTATGATATGTTCTATATAATGTTTCTATATACAATAAAGCACATGCATTCTCCCGATGCGGAATATGTCCCCTGCAAGCTGCAGATGTTTAGTCAACCTAGAGGGCCCATCCCTCCGCTAACTGTGACCGACATAGTTCCATGTGTATCGAGAACTCAGTTTGTTTGTTTGATAGATTTATTCTACTCCATTCTTAGTTTACAATAAAGACACTTAATGATATGACTGTGTCGCGGAAGCTACACGCCGACTACCTATTATCATTCTTAAGACGACAGTCAGGAAATCAGTACGACTCCTTTAAGGAAGTTTAGTTGTATGTAAGTAATCATTAAGATTCAAAAATAAACATTGAAGTAACAGAATAGCATTTGGGATTTTAATTTAGGTATATAGAATATGTTTGCAATATAAAAAAGAAAAAATATATTGAATGAAAACAGAGTTCATACTGAACTTAGATGCACTGCTATCCTCTCAAGTACAGATTCCTCTTAATGCACAATCCTCATAATCTCTGTAAGCTGTACAATTCAAACACAATCTCTTCCCAAAATGTAGATCAGTAAAAAAATGTAATTGATAAGATATAATATTTGGTATTATTGTTATAGTATGTCAACAAAAAGATTAATATGAAGAACGACTAGGAAATTAGAAAAAACTTTACCGGTGCTAATTTTATATAACCTCATAAAAACTGCTGTCAAACATTTGCAATGTCGAGGCAAGAATTTTAAGACTCATACTTGACGTAACAAGTGATTTTGTAGCTAATCGTGAAATCGATACATGAAACCGTACTCACTCTCCGTAAGCACCCTCGCCTAGCACCTGTGCTGCAACCCAGCCCTCCACGAATTCACCGGTCATGACCGCAGCCTGCAACAGCATCAACATCATCACCGCCGCGACCACGCCGCCGCACCGCCACCCGACCCACCTCGCCATTATACTTACACGCCCTACACCATTTACGTTTTCAAAATCTGCGCAATCTAAATTTATTCTAATTACTTGTCCATTATCTTTGTAACATAATCGATAATCTTCATTTAGAACTTCATAAATATCTCTAAATGGCGGAAGGCACGTGGAGTTCGGCGAACAAAGCCCCTACCGAACACCTTCGTCGCTTACCTCACCCGATAACGGTAATCGTTTATATGAAAAAGCCGAAAACTACATTTAATTACGATGCAACGAAACTATAGTATTCACAGTAATATTAATGTGATAAAAGAAAGAAACACTAACCTTTTTCACTTCTACACCATTTTGCCGTTTTCATTTTCCCTTCCTTTCAACATTTCGTTCACCAATCATGGGCCAACCCGACCGCGCCATCGTCCGTTCGAGTTCGAGTACAATCGGCATTTTTTTTCGAACAAAAAGATCAATGGCTGTTTACGTTCTGAAATTAATACTGATTTTTGAAGACTAAAAATAGTACAAAATTTTATTAGACATCATTCTAGAAAGTTGTAATTAGTTGAAAGCTAAACAGTTGATTATTATAGCATATCAACATGTACACTAAAAATATAAAATTGGAGATATTATATATTGGACAAATACAGAATGCTGTTTTAGATAATTTCATAATAAAAATTACTGTAATTTGCGTTATCGACGGGTGAAATATAAAAAAAGTTGACCATGTCAAAATTCAAGTTAGTGGTTACCCAGCGGTTGGGAATCGCCTTTTATTGAATTAATTTTAAAATTTGACTTTCATTATCCTTTACAAGTAAAAGAGAAAGAGAAAGAGAATAATGAATTGCATACACTTTTCTAAGATTTTTTCTATATTCCAATTTTCAAGTTACATGAAAAATTTAAAAAATTAAAACGATGAGTGAGCTGTAATTTTATTTAATTCGCTTGGTGTTTATTTATAAAAACATAAATAACGTATTTTATTTCACTCTTATTAATTTTTACACATTATCTTTTAATTTATTTAGCTTTCTGCATTTGTTCTACATATAATATGTTACTTTGCCAAATCTCAGTTTTTCGTGCACGCAATATGCAGAAAAGGCTACAAAGGTTTATCTTCATGTATTTAATATATGTATAGACTAAAATTAATTCAGTGGTTGAAATTCGACCATAAATCCCTTTTTTTAATGTTGAACAATTGCTTTGCATTTCGATAATAACTTATACGTATAAGGTTTAGCTTGAATTAGTTACGTTTATGTGTAGTAAGCAATAATATGTTTTATGACCTTTTTGGGTTTTCGGTATTTGACTTCGACAGTATGAACGTAAATGTTTTATTTAATTTAATTTCTAACACATGTCTATTACATGCAACTTCGTATTTTCAAAACTGCGTGTGTATGTCACTGACATAGAAGTAATGCTACATTCATCAGTATTGGATCTATCACGTATCGGTACTCATTTTCCATCTTGCGGAAGTTTCGAGCAAAGAAGTGCGAAATTATAAAAATATTCAAATTCAAAATACATGTTTGGAACTCTATATACCCTATATTTTAAGTAAAGAAAATCTGACATACTGATGACAAAAATTAAATATTTTTAAGACTTAATCTTTACATAAAGGTGTAATTAGTTATGTTTTCGAATACAATAATATACATTAATTATTATTCAACAAATATTCATTTTCAGATTCAAGTGTATTATAATAAGATGTCAGATTAAATCTGGAAATTCTATACAGCCATATATAGGCACAGATTAGAAGAAACAAACGTCAATTGTGTTCACATTTTTTTGCCTAAGTTGACACTTGACAGTTAGATACACTGACAGTTAATGGGAGTGTAATTTCCAACGAAAAATAGAACGCTTACATATATAAACAGAACACGCGTATAGTTCTTTACTGAAAAACAATGGTATATTTACAAGCATACAAAAACTAATAGGCCCTACAGTTGTAATTGTTCTAATATAGTATTATTTGTTTTAGGCTGGGTATTCAGAAGATCAGTTGGCAGGTGAGTCATTGTAGGAGAATGCGATGTGGATCCGTTCAAACAAGATGCACTATTGCATTATTAAAATATTTGTACGTGGAACTTGGAGTGCAGTTAAATTGCAAGACGGCGTGTCCCAGTCGCCGCGTGGCCTCTGACTCACGTCAATCAACGTTCTCACCGAAAGCGTCGCCTTTTGCAAACGCCCTAGTTTCCTTATATGGTTTGTATTTTAAAACATATCTGACCGGGTGTGCGACCGACCTCGCGGCTCCGCGATGCGCAGTTGCGCAGTAAGCAGGCACACTTCTCTCGCGCAACATGTTTATGTACGATCCACCTACTAAACTGAAGCTTACGTCCGTGGAAGGTAACCCCGGGAGCTCGCTTTAGGAACCGCTCGAGTGAGTTCAACAAACACCCGTTGAGGTGATTCGTGTCTATGTTACAGAGTTTCAGGAGGCATTCCAGCTGTTCGATTCTCGTGGAGACGGTAAAATTCACGTTGCGCAAATCGGTGATGCTTTGCGCGCTCTCGGCCAGAACCCCACCGAGTCTGATGTCAAGAAATGCACCCTGCACCTCAAGCCCGATGAAAGAATATCTTTTGAGGTCTTTTTACCCATTTACCAAGTGAGAGCTCTGATATTTTGTGTACAGTTTGAAAAAACCAAAGTGGAAACTTGTTCAATGGTTTGTTATCAGTGTGACGTAATTGGTTTCACTTCTTTATCAGTAACTAGTTTGTGAGTAATTAACGTTTTGGGAAAACACGATGTCTAATATTGTGGTAACTCACATGAAACTCAGTAATTTATCTCAGCTTCTATGTTTTACACGTAGGCAATATCAAAAGCGCGCAGCGGAGACACTGCCAATGACTTCATTGAAGGTCTACGACATTTTGACAAGGACGGCAATGGCTTCATATCATCTGCAGAACTTCGGCATCTACTCTCCACCCTCGGGGAGAAGCTGAGTGACGACGAGGTATATATATTTAGAATACATAGACTTGTTGTTTCTCGTTATACTTATTTGGGCCATTCTGGAGATTGTGATTGTGTGTGCTATGAACATGGCAGCAATCTCTGTGTAGTATTATCTTAACTATGGAATCATTTAAATGCCCATTAGTGTTCTTTATAAAGTTAATGTTAAACATTATATGTAGTCTATTTTGAAATGTTCATTTTCTTTTTGTAAAATAAACTGCTAAGAGGCAGACGGGACACCTGACGGTAAGTGGTCACCGTCGCTTATTGAAATTATTGTTCAAACTAACATATTGGTGGCAGGTGGAGCAGCTGCTGCAGGGTCAGGAGGACTCGCAAGGCAACATCAACTATGAAAACTTTGTGCACCTCATCATGCAAGGGTAGCACACCGCCCGACTGCATCCCTCGAGCATCCAACTCTTGTAATTCCCTCGTTTATTTCCATTTCATTTTAAGTGCATATTCCAAAACTGTATTGTATTATTAAGAAATATAGAAAAATATAATTGACATGATCATGTACAAAGATGTGTGTTAATATAAAGTATTATGTGATATTGTTTGTTTTATTTATACAATAATTTCATACACTTTATTCGTAATCCAAAGTCAAACAAACCCATGTACTTTTTTAGAATTACCTAAAATTGTAAGCAATGTGCAGGGGTTTGGCTCCTGTATGAGTCGGCACCTGTACTTTGTTTTTTGAATTATAAAATTAACTACGATCACAGAGATAGTTATCGTCATTAAGTATCTTAATTACTTTTTATATCGAACACCACCTGCCAATCACCTATTGAATCAGTGCAATCTATTGCGCGGGTCTTGTCCTAGGAAATTAAATTACCATTATAAACCCTGGCCATATGTATGTATGTATATATGAATGGTCTCCATATGTATGTATGTATGTATCGGTCGTATATGCGCGACGGCGGTTCGGCGAGACGCGTGAAATGAGACCTTACGTCAATCGGGCCCGTGCTCGCCCCGAACGGGAACAAAGAGCTCCGAGGAACGCTAAATGCTGGCATTAGTGGCGTTTCCTGCTCCTCGCGCTTTGTCCACGGCGCTGGCGGCGGGGGCGGGGCGCGGGCCGGCAGGTGGCCGCGGCGGCATTACTCACGCGGTAATCCGATGAGGTTAAGTCTATTAGAGCGACTCCTAGGAGCGGTCAATTGGGCGCGCGCGTCGCTCCCGGTAGGTCGCGAAGTGCGAGCGAGTATCGGTACGATGCGCGAGCTGCAGCGGGCCACGACGGGGCGCGGGGCGCGGCGGGCAGCGTGGGCGGCGCTGGCGGCGCTGGCGCTGGCGGTGGGCGCGCACGCTGCGCTGCTGCCGCTGGAAGCGGAGCGCCTGCGCTCCGGCGTCGGCGGCTACGCGGTCATGAACTGCCACCTCGACTTCCCCTTCGGCAACGAGATACCTTACCACCTTCAGTGGGAGAAGGACGTGAGTCTTCGATGGTTACTTTATTTTGTGTCTAATGATAAGGATGATTGTATGTTTGCAAGGTCAATTGTGCTTTTGTAAAATATATTATTTCATTGCACAGACCGTAAACGTTATTGCTATCGTACATTCAAAGAGAAACAAATACAACCTTTACACTGCAATAAAAGTTAATCATAAGTTTTAATTTTATATAAGGAAGTGACCCGTTATACCATAGGGCGCTTTTCACTTAATTAATAATAGTACCTTGTCCATATCGGTACAGTGTTTAGGAATAAGTTCCCCCGTTGCACCTAGCCTCCGCCACTAGCCAGCCTCGCGATCGGCAATAATCTGCTCTCTGGCGGTTTACTGCGCAGAAAATTTGCGGTTACAGTTTTAAATTATAAAATAAAATGTATCGGGGAGATCTATTTCTTTTTTTGGTCTCGGGGAGAATGACACTACTATAGTCATGTTTTTAGTATAATATTATTAAGTATTTACGGCAAACAACTGTGATTGTATATAATCGGTGTGAGGTTAATACAATTGTTAAAAATGAAGCAATATTTCAAGATTCTTGTCTATAACACGTAATGACATAATGAATAATGTTTAGTAAGTATTCGGATGCTTAAACCGTTTCAATCGAAAACAAATAAAAGGAAGGTTTTTAAGTGAATTTTTAAGCAACATTTTAAGAAAAATCAGGCGTTTTTAATGAAACAAAAAGGGCTTATAAAAACTACTGTCCGTACATTAAATAAAGCATAAATTCGACGAAAACATCCTTAGACCGCAACCATAAGTAGTTCATAAGTGACGTAACACACGGAACAGTACGCGCGCCAGCCCGCATGTCACCTGGCCGCTACGCATCAAATTATAGGCGCGTATAATGAGTATAGCATCAATTCATTTGAAACGTGTAACGTAACGGCTTCGTGACGTGTTTCTTTCTACGCAGTTGTTTTGGATCGTGACATTGATTTTATCACAGTCGCAAGTGCAGGAGCGCCGAATGCTTCCTGCTGCTCCATCTACATCATCCATGATTAATTGACTGCATAATATCAGAACTGGAGTAGTTTAAAAGTGCCTTTTGATTCAGAGATACGATTGCATGCTTAATTTTCGAGGCGTTTCTGATATATATTATAAAATCAATAGCGATGAATTACAAAATCAGGATATATAAGTATATACGAGTATAAGTATCACGATATATCTAATGCGTGTATATAAAATGTTCGTGTCACAGTGTTTGTAATAAACCTCGCCCGGCACGGCTCGACCGATTGTTATGAAATTTTGTATGTATATTCAATAGGTTTGAGAATAGGACATAATCAATTTTTCACTAATAAGGGTGGTCTAACCCAATTTTTTTTTTTAATTGTTATTTCTTTACGATTCGGCAATAAAAAATACATAAAACTCTAAATTTTCGCACCTCTACCATATTTTTCAATTCAATTTCAATTTTAATAATTTTCTACTCTCGGTGGAAAATTAAAATGCTGCCCAAAGTCACTATTCCACGCGGTCGATCTCTATAGAGATAGACGACACCTTGGGAAAGGATATATCCTTTCCCATAGCCTATAGGCTACCTTT
>DWDX01005957.1:0-10059 GCA_018245675.1 Agara michaeli | reverse complement strand
CTTTGCTTTGTTTGCGTGTCGGCCGCGATGTATCTGGCGGAACCGCGGCTCGAACGAGCCCCGCTAATAAAACGTTTAGTCTGATTGATGAACGTCTGTGTATAAAAAATGAGCAAGCGACGCCGAGCACGTCCGACGCCGCCTCCCTTATATACGTTGCACACGCAGAAAATCAAGTTAGAAATGATCGACTGTATAATCGCAACCTAATAAACTTCATACGTAAAATACACAACAGATAGTAAATAAATAAATAGTAGTAGGAATTAAATAAATAGTTTTACAACTAGACACGGAATAAACGTACGTGTTCATCATAAAAATATTTATTTCCTGCCTCTGCCACCTCCACACTTAGGCTTCGCGTTCGCAACGAAATCGCTCACGTAGGACATAGCCTGACTGGACGAATATTTACTTTTTATTACCGCCCGGCACTAACGAAGTTCATACTGACAGTGCCAGGTCCATAGTCCCATTCGAGCTCGATTACAGATCAGATGTGAACATGACAATATTAACTTTTTTCTCGTTAAGCTACTTTTAATACTTGCCGCGCTCCGCTCGGTCTATCGAGGATTTATGTATGTGTTCGGTTGTAGTTGATTTTATGATAATATGTGGATGTCTTTTGCGGTTACACTTAGGTATTATCTGAAGTTTAGGAATTACCGAGTGCACGCATAACGAACTCGATTATTATTATCTCTAATCCCGTTTGCTGTAGTGTGCTGTATTCTAATGCAACAGTATAGTTATGATTAAGTATTTTTAATACCGACATAGACATGAGTTATTTCATGGCTTAGATATTTCTTAAAGCAGAAAATCAAAGGAAATTTCCTCAACGCTTCACAGCCGGAAAACGGGCGGAACCAAACTGTGGACGATTTAAAAGAAACGTAAACACTGTGATCTCGACGCGGTCACGCTCCACTGTGACTTGATTGATTTCTATGTATTTTTGAGAACCGCATAGATTTTAAATTACAACCTACACATACAAAGTAAAAGGTAATTGTTAATTTGTAAATGTTTCGATACACTTACGAATTATGAGGTAACATTTATGCTTCAGGTTATTTTGTGCAAAAAAAATTGCCGCTAGAAGCTTCCCAAAAAGATTATTAAGAATGCTTTTGTCATCTTTTACTGTTTTAAATCCAACAGTGTAAAGTAAAGAGAAAGTTTATATAATAAGACATACAGAATCACCTTTCGGACTTCGCTATATCTAGGCAGGTTAATTGTGGGTACAGAATCGCAGCACGCTACATGTGTCGCAACGAGGTGTGTCGCGGGCGGCCGGCGGCGGCGCGGCTCGCCGCCACTCATCGCGACTCACCGCAACTCACCGCCGCTCACTGCAGCTCATTGCTCTACTGAGCACGGCGCAATAGTCTCGAAACGCCGCTGGGAGGAATGTAATTGGACGTGAGATTGCGTTTTATCTTCACACGTGATCGGCTCGTTGTTGAAACGTCAATAGCATTTTAACATAATTCAGTATTTTTTTTCAATATTGCGACAATACTTCGGACGATCCTTTACGTTGACGTAATTATAATATGTGGATTGTAATGGTCTATTTTAGACGTCTACGATGAAACAAAACGCTCACCTATCATACAATTATAATAAATTGATACTACACTAAATTAAATGTTTAACTTATCTGCATTTCAGACTTCATTAAATCTACAGAAGTAGTAGGTATGGTATCGGTTATAATGTAGATCTCTCAAAGACTCGTTCAGATTTCGGTTAAAAGTCTGGACTCCGGCGCATCGACGTGTCTAATGATCGGAGAGTTACGAGTCGTTTCTTTCATCAAATATTAACCGCGTAATTAAAATAAATTGTCATATCCGCCGCATCGTGGGACAACAAAACTTATAAGAGTATTCGTCGATGTGCTGAAAATTGGCTTCGAGCTGAGTTCCGAGTACGGGTCCCGCAGCGCCGACATGAAAGGGGAGTTCCCCGAAGGCGGCACGCGTCGCCTCGCGTCGCCGGCGCGCGACCGCTGTCTGGTGTGCGCCTAGCTTTATTCATAGATGATAAATATTACTATTTTAGTTTTAACGTGCCGTATTAATATTATAACCGTTTTACGGAATTCATCCGTTCTAAACGTATTTTAATTTATGTGTGAAAGTTTGTCGATAGATAGAGTTGAGAATTTAAATTGTGATCATCTTATCGGTTATAAGTTATGTTACCTATCTATAATTATAATTATCCTATGTGAGCTTTGGAGACTGCTTGGAATGTTGTTAAGATAAGAATAATACGATGAATAGTACATCGGCCCTATTAATAGAGACACTCAGCAATGATCACACCTAGTATTGTTTCAAACATGTTTTATTTTAACGTAGGATATGCGAGTATTACATAGTAGTAATGAATAAGTACCTATATCAATACCTAACTGTAATACTAACAGTTACTTATAATAAATTACCTGTGGTTACGTGTATGTTTATGGCTCGGTAATGTGTACCTACATTTTGCTTATTGTAGTGACGCAACGAGTAAAATAATCGAAGCTTAAAGGAAGCCCGATTGAAAATGTATATTGTTGGAATTAAAACAAGCCTTACGAAATAACACAGAGTTTTTGTTCACCGAAAAGAGATATAAAAAGCATAAGCATGAAGCATAAATAACGCGAGCATCGTGTCACGGCAGACTGTCGTTTTTATTTGGTGTATTAATGTGTCGAGTCGTCGGAGTCGTAACGATCGAGTCCATTGAACGTGAGATCAGCTCTGAACGACGCCGTCCGAGCGTTCTGTCATAAAACTTTCATTGAAATAACCCCTTCGTCGTACTCATGTTATTAGCTTGCACTTGCACTTGTTTCGCATAGAATAATAATAACAATGCGACTCACGCGTGTCATTGAGCATTGGCTAGCTTCATAAACGTCAGGGAACATTGTGGAGGAGTCAAAGACGTCCAGATTTCTCGCGGCGTTTTCCTCCATGGTTATAGCGCGTGACGTTAAATTTTCAATTTATAAAACACATTAAACATTGTAAAGTGAAACATGACGATTCGAACTCAAACCCGAGTTGGGCTTAAAGTTAGTTCATTAGGCTATCACTGCTTCATTTAATACAAATACAAAAATAATCGAACTTGTAACTGCCTGCTCAGCCTCGACTGTCCTCTTGATCTAGTGGCTAGAGAACCTGACTGTTAAACCGGAGGTCGTGGGTTCGATTCTCACCTTGAATATTTGTCTAATGAGCACATTCGTTTTTCTGTCTGGGTAAAACAAAATATCTATCTATCTATGTGTATGAGCTGTCCGGTTACCATACTCGTAGCACAGGCATTTAATTGTATAATTTACAATCAGATAGCCGCGTGTGTAATTTTACCAACTACCATTATTGTATCAGCAGTTAGGTCGTTAGCCGCCGGCCCAACGGATAACAAGAGCGATATATGAGTGTATGTATATATGTAGACCTCACTGTCAGTGCGTTTGTTTGAAGTGACGGTCCACAAATCAGGAGCGGGCCGCGCGGACAGGCGCTTGGCACGCTGCGCTGCTGCGTCCCGTGCCATCAGCCAACATTGCCACGAGCTGCATTATGCACCTCCCTGATGCACCATTCATACACGTAAACCGCTCGCTTTTGATGTCTACTTGTGCTATACCATGAATGTTGTTTGCCTATTAATATAATATTTTTACTTTAATAGCGTTTTATTGCTGAATGGTAGACATATTTTTTTACATTTTTAGAATCCGGTTTTCACCGTCAAAAACTCTTGTTTCCATTTATTTATCACGATTTATTTTATTACGATAGAAATTTTCTATAAATAAAATTATTAACATAATCTAATGTAACGTTTCAGAAAACGACCCAACAGAGGCCCGCGTCCGGCAGCGAAACGATGAAAAGGTGGAAAAATGTGACCTTTAACGCAGTGAAAACTTTTGTTTCTGAATATGTTTGTTCATCGCCCTCACGCCGTCGTCAACCCCGGGTCTCACGTACCGGCGACGTGCGAGATGGAGCCAGCGCTGCGACGTTCGCGTCCGTTCCCCGGCTCCAGGCGCCAGCTAATAAGTTACATCTGTTGCAGCCTGTCACGTACGGACGGATCATTGTTTATCGATAAAACAAATATTCATCGAATGTCACAAATTCACTTGTAAGCATGTTCGGCAGTAGACATAGACAGTAGGTATCGATAGCAAATCATAATTCGTAGGTACGGCATTCAAACGAACTAAGTATCGGGTGAGGTATATCATTTCTTTCGTCGGTGAAACCGTAATCCGAGTAGGTACTTCTCTGCATACTTTTTGTAACGAACTTAGCCTTCCTACGAATGTATGTTATTGGTGGAATATAACAATTTATTCGTCGTTGTATAGGAATTTGTTCGTCGGTCTGCTACTATCAGTCGTATTGGAACAATTCTTTGTAAATTTCATAGATTCTTGATGAAGGTTAAGGCTGTTTAATATCACGTTACGACTCTTACGAGGGGTGAAATAGAGACTATCAGTTTGTATGGAATTTCGTTATTTTTTTATGTTAGATATGTACAAGTTAGATTAGGATTACGGCTGGATATAAAAGTTGACTAGAAGCTATTAAAAATAATATTTAATTTAACGGCGATCGAAACCGCCGGCTATAGCTAGCTCCTAATAAAATTGTTGCTTGTACCTGGATTTTATAACCTACCAGTCATTCTGTCGATACTAACGCAGCCAGCACTAGCTGCAGTTGTGGGAAGCGGCGGCCCCTTTGATATCGATACCGGGAGGGTTCGTCACCGCCGCTGGTAGCAACAAAGTACCCACATTTTACATATGTAGGAGCACAACCGTGTACAAGTGTACGACCGCGTACGGCTACCTACCTACTTACGAGCTTCACTGGCGAAAAGCGCACGAGCGCCAGCGGTCGTGAGATGTTCAAATATTCTTTCCGACGCAAAGACGACATTTTTGTACAAAAAGTAACTGTTAGATCAATCCATGTTTTACCATTTACGGGTTATACATTTTGGATATTAAAATTAATGCTATGTATTACCTAGATTAAAATTAATAAATATTCAATATATTACTTATATATAAACTTCATTTCGACAAAACGCCGCCATTTTCTGCCTGCCACTTCTTTTAATAATTTTAATTCATTAATTAATATCGTCATACATTTTGGTTTTTGACCTGCATTCATTTAATACTTTATTTCGAGTACAAGAATGAAAGCCTTTTCAGACGAATATGTAAGGGAGCTTTCGCGAGTACGGCGCAGATGCGATACGAGAAATGAAAATTAATGATCCAATTATCGCTTCGGATAACTCGCATTTCTTAATTAAAGCGGCTAATTAAAGAGCGCCGGAGATAGCGGCCGCTCTCCGCTTCCGTTGTTCTGCACCCTTTGTCCTAACAACATTCTAATGCGCACCCTATTCATATACCACTAAGATTCAAAATTTGCCGCTCATAACTGCTAAGTTTATTCCGCATGTAAGAGAGTCGATTGAAAATGGATGTTCGCCACCTGCGCGAGCTAATCGCGCCCTTATTTATCACGCGGCACACCACAAATTCGAACAGCTCATCAGATTCATCCAGAAGATAGTGTCGTTTCTGGCATGCAAATCATAGTGGACTTTAAGCGGTCGGCTTAGGATCGTTATTCGGTTAGATACGGGGTCGTTCGTGGGGTAGGCGGTACGATTAGAGGCGGCGGTGGAGCGTGACGCCCGCCGCGGAGATCACAGAGCTCCCACCGGCCCGAGGGTATTTATAGGGCGGACGTTTGACATCGCGCCGATCGTAGCACCCTTCGGGACGTTTATGTGTATTTGCTGGCTGTAAAACTTTGCTTTCATGTATTTATTGATTTATTGTGGCCGTCTTATAAATCTGAGGATATTCGACTAATCGTTTCACGGCCGTCCAATCGTTCCTTCGTCATCGATCTCCTAGTCTTTCTCTGCAGCAGGGTAGGCGTATGCTTGTTTAAAACGAGCAGCAAGAACCGCATCATCTGTTGTGAGCAGTAGGGTGTGCCATATACCTAGTCTAAAGCTGTTGCATCTTCAGATGATGCGTTCATAAACGACTCTACAATGTTTTAGTAGGAATTTTATGTAGGTAATCGTTAGGTACTGCGCGTATTAGCATTTCTAACTTGTTGACTTTATTAAAATTTTTAACAAGAAGCAAAGGTCGAGAGCCACATATTAATTCGTTTACAAATAATGCTTATACCGGTAACCTCAGTATGTCGCGCCGCCGCGTTCCTCCACGCTCCTCCACGCTAACGGCCGATCAGAGCCGGCAGGGACATCTGTTCGTGCCGCATGGCCACTGAGCAATCATTGCAGACCGACTAGAACATATCTACGCTTATTACCTAAACGGTCTTAATTAAAGTGCTATTATTGAGGGAAACATTCGTCTCCAACCCAACAGCTGAGCACTCGAGTACCCTGGATTAATCGGCAGAGATTGCCCCCGGGTGCCTAAGTATAGGTCCGTCCGGGTGAAACTTAGTAAGGGATAAACAAATAAATAGACGAGTCTTAAGTAACAGTTAATTTGTTGCAGTTCGATGCAGTGCGTATGCTTTTATTCCCAAAATACGCATTTGACAGGTACTTGGTGAGTGGACCGCGTTACCGAAATCCAAACGAGTACTAAAACACTCGCAGAACACAAAAATAAATCGCCCGGCGGAAATAAAATATTAATAACCATCTCGTTTGTTACGAATTATATCGCGAATGGAAGCGCTGGCGGCGGTAGGGTTGCCGCTCCTTTATGTTTTATGTTTAACATACATTTCATTTGATGCAACGTGACGAATTTCAATATCTTCACTAATGCCGCGGTGCCTTTTGGGATACACATATTTTCGACAACCCCGATGTCGCTATTTTGGTTTTCGAAAATATGTAGGCTCTTTATTATCCTTTCATCGCATCGTATTTTATCATAAAACGTTGTAAGTATCTGCCTTCATTGCGAAGATGAGCGGCAATCGCGATGTAAACCTGCAACTGATAACATCTAGTAGCTTGTTCGTACAGGTGCTTATATAATACCTATATGCGAACCTAGTACATATAAAGATCTGATATATTTTATAATCATGAAGAAAAGTATTATCATTGTTATTGTTAGAGCTTCCGTCCACTTTTTAATAAAATTAGCAAACAATTATTTTATGTATTTATACATATTTGCCAAAAAGTGTAGAGACCGGTGGCCCTGCGGCCGGAGAGCGGAGATTGATAAATACGGTATAAAGTAGGTGGGCATTGTTCTGTGGCAGTGCGTGGTTTATGCCCAATTGTGGGCGATTGCGGCGATTGGAGTCGTGCTATTGTTCCCGTGTTATCTTTTCTATAAGCCTTTATGGCCCTGTTTAATGGCGTTTTTACTAAAATTTCACATAGTCACTGCCGCAGATGTGGCGACAAGGGCACTTTCATTTAATGTTACACTACGTCTTAACATATATTTTAAATAACGATCGCCTAAGACAATAAATATCTAGAACTCTAAACATATTCTATTTCATTCACCTATTAATGAAATGAACACAACATTTGATCTATTATTCGCCAGGAACCCCGCATTATGATCCATAATAAATAAAGGCGGGGTCATCAAACGCCGAGCACAAAGCGAGTCAACGAAAGCAGTGAGCTACATATTGACTGCCGCTCACTCACTCGAAGTTCATTCGCTTCGTTTCAATAGATATACTTTACTATTTATTGCATATTCGGAAGGTTTCTGCTTTAAAATACCCGTTATGTTCAAACGATGTTTAACACCGGTGCAAGATTCCTTTTATTAGTCGACTTCAAAAAGGAAGGTTCTCAATTGGACTGTATTTGTCAGATAACATTTATCTTGTAAGAACATCACACACGTACGTTATCAGTGCAAATTCAGTTCTCAGTCAGTTTTGTTTGAAAAACGAAAGTAACACATAACCAATTAATAGATACTACTTAATACAATAAGATAACTGCATTATGCAATTAAAGGGGATTTAAAATTAAAAGCTCAAAATGTAAAAAAAATCGTCGTGAGATTCAAATGCCACGTAAAAATCTTTTGATTACAATTTCCCAAAATATTAGAAAACATCAACTGTTGCAGAAACTTTAAAACAATATTATATTGATAAAGCAATAATCATACCTACATCAGTGATCGCTCTACTATCCAAAAGTTATGGTTTCCAAGAAGATGAACTGCTGTCTGCCAGTCCGTCGCATGGAAAGATGTATCGCTAATTCTGACGACTGAAACGAAGAAAGCCAGAAGGTGTGTGCCCTCGGGCTCGCCTCACTAATTATAACCTGGCTGCACTATTCACTCGAATAAAACTAGCTTACAATGTTAAGTACCCTCTGCCTATCACCTGTATTTGCGTCTTAATATAGAACATAGTCAAATGATCGTGTTTCTAATGTGCAGCTGCCGCTGGAAAACCTGTCACCGAGAATACAGAATATCTAGATTCTAGACTAAATTAACATAAAATTGCATCGCAGCAATTCGCGAACACTCCCGAATGCTATTTGCAAATTGTTGCGAAATAGGTCCCAAATTGTATCTTCAGTTCGTATCAATTGTAAGGTGACGTTGTCTTACTGCTGCTCTACCCGCGTCACAAGTACGTGCGGCACCTACTCGCTTGGTGGTTATGTACGAATAATTCAAATTCAAATGGTGAAGGAATTTTTGAAAACGGTCCAGTAGTGTTTGAGCTTATTCGTTACATACCACACACGCATACAAATCTTTCCTCTTTATAATATTAGTATAGATAACGAGGGGAAACGTTCACGAGGAGGGCAGCGATGCTTTTAAAACGAGGTGATAATATTCCTTCATGGAACCTTTCTTAAACGTGTTACACTACCTTATCGACGGAATGTCCCGATTCACACAGTGGTGTCGTGTCGCTCTGTATTTTGCAAAATAAAGATCGTATTGTAGTAGTTTCCTTACACAATGGATGTTCACAAATAGCGCCCAATACTGTTAGATTCCGTAACGCACCCGCTTCATGGGCACGCTGACGCCGGTGACCTTAGAGCGGCCTGGCGCGTCATGGCGCATCCTGGCGGCGACGCGGCCATGTATGGTTTTTGTGCAACTTGCATTTTTGTGATAATTAACACGGCTTTTTTCACATTCGCCGCATATTTGTGACATATTTGTAGTAATTAACAGCAGCGAGCGGCGAGCGGGGCCTCTGAAACTTTTTTATATCGCTTCTTTGAGTGTAGAGCGTCCACCGCCTCTCCTCCTTTAGCGACGATGTTAAGAACCCGACTTTGAAAAGGCATATTCGATTATTATTCTAATACTTGTGAACACGAAGCATCTTCACATATTAACAGTTATGGCTGACTACCGCCGAACTAGTAGTTTTTAAATTGAATTTTTAATAACTGAGTTCGGCAATCGTTGCTTGCTGACAGACATATGCTAAATAGGTTAATATATATATGTAGGTAGGTAGGTATGTGACGCAAAGCCTCCAAATTAAATTTGGTAAAAACCTCCGTTGAGATCATGCCATCACCGCCATGTTGCCGTACCGAGCAAGTAGGCACAAAACAATTCTTTTTATAAATGAAATGTAAACTAAATTATCTCGGTGGACAATGTACCAGCACCGAAATGCCAGCACGCATTTTATAAATTCCGTCAACAACTGAGTTAGTGCATGTTTTTAGTACAACAATAAATGAGTCTCTTTACATCACTCTGCTTTTTCCTATAGGTATACTGCAAACATATTTATTTAATTAACCTAAGTACGTTATTTTACATAAGTATACGGATGTTACATTGTAGGTAGGTAACGGGTTCTTATATACTCAATGCATATAAATGATGTATCGGTTAGTGCACCGTCCCCTCCCCCGCTGCGACGGAGCTCACTCGAGCGCTGCACGTACCGCGCTGCTCGTACCGCTCCTGCCAGAGCGCAGTCGAACGCTCGGGGAAACGCCACATCGTCGCGG
>DWDX01005956.1:0-10059 GCA_018245675.1 Agara michaeli | reverse complement strand
CCCCGACGGGCTCGTCCCGGGACTACGGCCCACAATCGTCCCCTCACTCATCAATGTTCCGGTCCGTACACATTGACATTTAGCTGATAATGTATTGTGAGGGTTTAACTCGTTTGCTTTATGCGCCTAATTGTAACGCGTCTAGATTGGGACCTAGAAGACGCATTATGGAGCCGCGTAATGAACTGAGGTGCACCGTCAAGGTCTTAATACAATAATTGTTTGGTAGTAAAGAGAAATTTTTCCACTTTTTCTCCCGGTGTAGCGCGGCTCGAGAGGCGCCCGAAGCCGATGAACGATAACAATGTATGACTTTCGCTGGTTGTATGTAATTAGTATACTTTTATAATGAACTAGACGCATCCCGCGGTTACGATCGGGTGGAAAACTATTTCGTCATTTATGAAATATCGATGGACCTTCCCCCGCCCTCGCAGCTTACCATTCATTAAAACGTACAGCGCCTGTCGACATTCATATCGCTCTAGAATTTTTTACATTCTCCTATCAATTCTACTATTGAATAGTGTAATAAAATAATTTTACAAATCAGCTTTGTAGTTTCAGAGATTACCCGTTACAAATAATATGTTACCCGTTTAAAATATTAGTGTCGATGCGATAATGAGATTTAAATTTGAAAAGTCCTTTAAATAGGTCTAACTAACACTGTCACAACTGCACCAAATACTTATGTCTGTGGCGCATGCGAGCGTCGAAGGTTAAATTCCACAATTAGTCCGCGCTAGCCGCGGCTGCAAGTAGTAAACGATGGTAGTAAGTTATTTGTACGAAGCGGTCGGTGCAGTATGGTGAACGTTTCGACTACACTTCGACAGCGGTCACGCGTCATTACACCGTGTATTGTGGCTTACCAAGTTGAACCACCGCTTGCGTTAACCGACCGATAGTCATTTGTTACGCAATTAATACGCCGACGAAAAGACGTTATTTATTTTTAATATCAGTGTTCGTAACGTTCTTATCTCGGTCGATATCGCAAGTTAAATGACATTAAATGAGATCAATCGGACCGTTGACATGTGAATTTCCGTGCTTTGGAGGTAATATTTAAATAATGAAGAAGTCGGGGGCTGAAAAGGATGATATACTCTTATTGGCTGCAGTTTTGTGCACTGCCCCTCAAAGTCCATTATGAACGCGCCCTGAATAAGTATCTCCTATATTAGAACAATTCGAGATGTTATGTCCTAAATAGTAACATACTTAGATACTACAACTGGATTGCCTTATCTGCTTTGATCGGGAACTCTGAAGTGTGCCGATTTAAACACAATGTTCTCCTTCGTCGTTATCCAGCGCACGTAACACTCCTATCGGAGATCTAGTCCTTCCACAGGGTTTTGGTGGGTATAACCCCACATAACCCCGTGTTTCCCAGTCACCAAAAAAAGGTTACTACCGCCGCGGTGACGCGCTCACCTGAAATTTGGGCCTGTGTTCGTCCCGGGCGGCACTGAGCGCGCCCTGATGCTTCATATAGAAGGTGTGTTGGTGGACGCACATGCGCCACACGTACTTGCCGTCCTCGGGGCTGGGCAGCGCGAACGACGCCGACTCCGCCTGCTTCTGGCACTCGATGCTGAACGTGCGCTTGTGGTTGATCACGTTCGTGATGTCCATCCACCTTCGGGTCAGGGGAGGAACGATTGAGCGACCTTCGGTCTATATTGTATTTAACAATATAGATGTAAATAGCCTTCACTAAAAGGTTGATTGTTATACCCTCACACCGTGCAGCATGCGGAGAGCACAGAATGGGATAATCTCCATCCAGATATACAGAAATGTATATCCTGGGTGTACATGTTTTGCATTTCATTCCAATGTTGCCATGGATCTGTATTACCTATAAACGTGCGGCGTGTCGCTAGTCTCGGTGAGCACCCGGATGCCGGTGAGGGAGATGGCGATGGTGACCTCGCTCTGGTCGCGCTGCTCCACCGCGGTGAACATCTCCTGTCCGTAGCCGCGGAGCTGTTGACAGCTCGTTATGAAGCCCTCTTCCGCTTGTGCCTGGTCAAATTGTATTGCGCATTTAATATTAATTTAACGCTGCTGTACGATGTAATTGATCTACGATGGGAGAATGCTATTAGAAAATGTTTATGTACACTAATTAAATAAATATTTTTATGGCAACGTATTAGCCACTCTCCGAAAAATTGACTTTGATCGCATTCACGAATCATTATTGGGTTGCCGGGTGACAGTTTTTGCCTATATTATGCTAAAACCAGTCCAGCGCTGTTCTGTACTAAACGGTATTCCCATATAAAATATAAAAAAAATCTTCGGGAACGGTTGCGTTAAATACACTTTTCTATGTTTCAGAAGGAATAATAGGAAGACAAATGTACAGGTTTTACCTAGGGTCGCTCAAACACCACACATACATGACACACCAGTTAGGATCACCACAAGGGCACACACGCTTTGAATACAAATTACATGTAGAGTGCCACAACCCAAGAATGTTGAACTGATGAGTGTGATGTCATTATTTTTATTAGCAGTGTAACTAAGGAAAGGAGCTAAAATCCCATGTAACAAATTATCTTTTGAGAGCCGACTTGATTGTACTCCCGCGAGGTTATCATGTCTATTTAATGTATTTACACTAATTATTAATGTCCTCAATACAATTTTCATTTATCGGATATTATTCATCTTCATATTTCAGCGGTTAACCGACAGTGCCAATGTCTAATCGGCCTGATATACTGTGTAATGATAACTTTTTAGATAACACACAAACACCTGCTAACATTTCTCCGACTCATACACACTATATACAATTCAATTATGAAATACGATGTCAACTGGCTTCACGATCTAGTGATTAGGAATATTTATGCCTGGGCTTGGGGGTTTGCGGGTTTGATTTCCAATTATGATGAATATTTTTCCTATAAGCCCAAGTATTAATTCTCTATAGGTGTAACAGAATCCAACACGAGTATAAATTTTAGAAATCTATATCATGTGTATATTTATAGGATATTACATATCAGATGTATTTGAAATATAGAATAAGACAGGAAAGTTACAAACCATCAGGTCACTTATACTTTCTTGAATAACAACGAAGCAAACTTGCTTCATTGTACCACTGAAGGCTGTACTACAATCTTAATGCAATACTCTGTTCACTGGATATTAAAACGAAATAAAAAATCAATTCAATAAGCAAGGAAAATTATTCCATGCTATTTCTAGAATAATGTTCACAACAAACAAACAACAATCACAAAATCAGCTATATACAAACAGAAGATTAATCTCATGTTTACCTTGGCTTTCGGTCATGGCCGTTAGCTGGCATGCCAAACCCATAAAATATACACTAGAAATTACTTTACTGCACAGATAAAACAGCCACAGTCCTAAAATATATCTGATATAAAATGTCATGATCTCTAAAAGGCCTTGGGTGTTTCCCGCCCACACACACCCCTTAGCATTCAGACAACTAATAAACAAACCACATATATATTTCCGTAAAAGATATTTATATAGATAATTTAACATCTAGGCACAGAACAAAGTTATGCTCATCACACAAATATAAGATCTGTGTGTGAATCAAACAAACTACTGCAGGTTGAACAATCAACGTCGCTAACTGTACCAGCAAATTCTCATTCTGTAGTCACATACTCGGAACTCAGTTGAGTAATGGGTAATTTAACGTACAGTATTTCAATGTCATAATATATTTGTGTCACTGTAGTGTTTAGTAACAATGTATGATTGTGGTCAATGGAGTAACATATTCCAATTTGGCTTAGAGAACATTTGATATGGAGCTGCCGTACAATACTCAATTATACCTGTTACAAATTTCAGATGTATATAGACTGTAGAAACACACATCTATTTAGACCTAGAACTAGCTGAAGTATATTCTCGTAAGCTGCGTTGGTGCTTACATAAACCATCACCTATTGATTGCAGATAAGGGTGCATCCAATCTCCCTTAATACAAGTTATTTGTATAGATTGATAAAAATATTAATTTTCTTACCTGTGACATATTGTGCAATGACATATGGTGTTGAATTACAGCTGCCGTCAACCACTCCAGCCTCCCCGTGTCCGACAATGTAGTCCCATCGATGAGCTGGCCTCCATCGAGCATTTGCTTGGGAAACGTCAACAGATTCTTCAAGTATTCCACCGTGTGTCGCTCTCGGTCGTGGTTTCCGTACTCGGCCTGCCGACTGTACGAAGCCAGCACTACCGCTTGCTGGCAATCACATATTATTCTACCCTCTACTAAATCAGTCTTTAATTGCAAGAAATAGTGGTAGCGGGTAACTTCATCCGTGATCAAGCTCGTGCCGGATATGACGTAGTACATCACGCGTAGGTGGAGCTGATGGGAGGACGCGTGCTTGTCTAATTGTCGCTTTAGCGGCCGATCTAGTTGCACCCATCGCGACTGCTGGCCTCTGTTCGCGTATCGGAGGCCGAAGAATTCCGGCTGGTTGATACTCTGCCGTTGGCACACGTTGTCCAGACACTCCTGCCCCGTACTGTCCACGGACAGCGTGCAGTCCGCGACTCCTCCATCCAGCAGCTCGACGCTTATTACGAAGAGGCTTTTCGACGCAACATTGTACTGCCGCGTTTTCTTCAACTTTAATTTAAAAGGCATCGTCTACGACTCAGCCCCTATTAGTAATAACATCACGGAACAATTGTTACGCTATACATTTATGGTATAAGAATGTAGCAAGGAAGCTTCCGTTATGCGCGCCACATATTTAGGCGATATTTTTCAATATTTCCGCCTGCTTTTGTCAATCCCCGAAGTGCACTGTCCAAGCAGTAACTTATAAATATTGGCGGAATTATGTAAAAACTGCCAAGTAAACACATAACAAAATACTAAGTTCACAATATTGCGGCCATCGTAATGACAATTTGACAACTGAGTGACAGCTGTGGTGTTGCCATATACATGTTACAAAAGGTGCTATGAATCTCGCATTTGACAAACAAAACCAAAATTAAAATTCTTGCTAACTGAATAATTTATTGTATGTATATTTAAATATATTTTTATAGAGCTACATCTCAATACGAAAACGTCCGAAAATTCCCCGAATTGCTTAGTTTTGTTAAAATTTATAAAATAACTATTGGCAAATTCAATCAATTCTTTGTTGGTAACGTTCGTACTTTATTAAATTCATTTTATTACAATTTAGTAGATATGGCCACTATGTTAATTTATTGAGTATTATGAGGCGTTAATATAAGATAGAATGTTACCTAAGTATCAAATTTCTAATAGCCTTTTTTATCATCAATTCATATTCATAATCTTAATATATATGTTTCTTGTGTGCGTGTGTATGTCACTGAACTCCTCCCAAAGGTCTGGACCGATTTTGATGAAATTTTTTGTGCTTGTTCAAGGGGACTTGAGAATTATTTAGATTCACAATTTGGTCCACTGGAAAATGCTTTTTTATATTAATTTGTAAGTATTGGTTAATTAAAGAATGTTTCACATTGGATCCGACAGACTGCGCTGCCATCGCAGTGTTAAATATTAATTATCTGTCAAACATAATATGACGTACGTCCCGTCAAATAAGATTAAAATCGGTTCAGATTGGTGAAATTAAACTATTTATTTATTGTGAATTTGTACGAAGTTTGCCGGGACAGCTAGTAATGTTATAAGATACCTACGTAAAAAAAGAAAAATACAGGCATAAAAAATTGTAAATAATGTATGTATAATTTCCATAAAAATATCTGTCTTTAACACATTTGAAAATATTTTTTTAGAATCTTACTAACAAAACAAAATTTCAAAACAGTATTAGAGACTAACGAGTATTATGTGATACATGTCATTTAGTTTAGGCAGACGCACGGTTTTGTTCGATATTGACCCAATCTCTAGGCTCCCTTAATACTTTGGTTAACTTTTCTTCAGGCGAGTCCGACTTGGGCACGTTCATGTACTCCCATTTCTGTAAATAAGGAAATTTAAAGGATATTTTACAGTTAGGTAAAAAAAAATACACTTAATATACAAAGATACATACAGCATTTAGTGGCAAAGACATCAATATTGATTCATATCGAGCTTCCGGTGTGTGAAGGCCGAATTTGGTTCCCCGATCGTATATCAGGTTAAATTCCACGTATCGACCACGGCGCAGCAACTGCCATTGTCTTTCGTGATAGCCGTAAGCGTCATCTTTATGTTTCTTCACTGTAACAGAAAGACTTATTCTCACTTATTAAATTTGAATAGTCTAATTTGTCATATATAACGGCATTAATAAGAATGAATGACGAATAATCATCTGTATCGCTGGTGTGACCAATACCAATAATGTTACTAAAATAGTAGAAAATATCACCAATAAGTTGGACGCGTATATCTGAGCGCGGGAAATGAATTTATATTACAATTTACATAGTCAGCTAATTTATTTGCCTTTTACGTCAATAATCGTGCAAGAATATATTCCAAAGAGTTTTATAGTTTTTTGTCATTATGAAATTTTATTTCGTGGTGTATATTACATTATTATATGGAATCTAAACCAAAACAAATTATGATGATTTTAAAAAATAAGAAAAGATCTTGAAAATTGATTTAAAAACTAAAATTGTTTACATGAAAGCAACTCACCAAGAGGTACGTAACTTGGGATGACAGCTTCAGCGCAAGAAGTGACGAATTGAAAGGCGCTCTGCTGATCAGGGTAGTCTACGTCGTCGAAGAAGATCCCGCCCAAGCCGCGCCTCTCGCCGCGGTGCGGTATCGTGAAGTAATCGTCGCACCACTTCTTAAACCTGGCCAGAAAAGTCTGAAGTTGTCATTCACTAGCGGCGATGATCTCTGGGTGGAATTCATGTTTTTCTGACCTGTCATAGTGAAAGGGATTTTTCTCGCACCCCTCCAATTTGAACCTTTCATAACATTGTCAACGTGTCAGATCCAATTAAAGATCATTGGTCCATTGACCTCGATACCCGTGCAAATGTACATTTATGTATTTAATAGGATCTTACTTAGAATAATACGTCGGGTCATGGGCGTCGCACGCTTGTTTCAAAGTTAGATGGAAGTGCATGGCGTCTTCCTCGTTGAGGTAGTACGGCGTCAGGTCGGTTCCGCCTCCGAACCACCACTGGACTCCTAGAAATTGAGTCGTCATGATCAGCTACACTTATCAAACTTACATAACAAGGTCCAACATTTCATTGGCAATTTGACTGAGCTGTTGGTTTCGTAATTAAGTACTAAGCCAGAGGTTATGAATTCGATTCCATCCAGGATGAATATTTTATGAGATAAGCAAGAGTGTTCGTTTTAAAAACATTCATATAAAGTTCATATCATCAATCATTCATAAATGATGTGGATGGAACCCATTCTTTAAGGTAGATATGGAAGAGACAAGGAGTGTCATTTCCGTGCTCCGTTGCAGAAGCACGACTGTGACTGATATTAGCGACCCAAATTATGTCTGCGCTCAGTACTTAAAGTTAGATTGCTATAAAGAAGACAAGAGAAAGAAAGGGAAAAATATTGCAACACAAATTCACAAGTCCAAACCATTACACAATCAGTGGAACAATACGTAACTGTGCCGCCACATGGCCGCGAAAAGGAGAGCATATATATCTTTTATAACGTCTCTTATGGTAACTGACATAATGATATATGATTCGATCATTACATTTGCGACTAGAACTATTAGGGGCCATTCATGAAATACGTTACCGAATACGAGGGGCGAGAGGGAGGCGACTGGGGTGTTCCTTTGCGTGACGACATGTGACATAGCCGCAGGAGGAGGCGAGGTTAACGAAACGTGACCTTCGCTATTCATACATTCCATTGTCTGCGTAGGTACTATAGAGATGATCGAGTCAAACGGTATTTAAGTTAATGACGTTTTCAATTAAATGTGTTTTATCGAAATATCCTTAAGGTTAACATATTTTCTGTTACTTATCATTGGAGCGTCCACAGAATAAATATACTCAAACTAGTCTTTACCCGCGGCTTCGTCCCCATTGAATCATAGTATCATCAGTAATCATTCGATTAATCACAAAAATCATTAATATTATTATTGTTGTGGGTAGAGGGTGAGGAGCAAAAAATAAAATCAATTTAAGCCGGATTCTTATAAAAAAAACCAAGTCAATAATAATCCTTATAATTATACTAGCCTTATAATTTAAAGATTAAAATGGTTACTGCGACCTAACCTTAAGAGGAATTTTCTCTACTGCACATAGGGTTTTAGAAAAAAGGCTTTCGGTCGTGAGTGTAATAAACAGACAGACAGACAGACAGATAGATAAATAGACAGAGATATAGAATTATTTTCCGCATTCACAATATAAGTATAGATATAATATAGATAGCTCCACTGAGTGTTTCAGACCAGAATTAGATTTAGAAAGACGGGTGGAGGTACCTACGTCGTTGTTTATGTCAACCTGATGCACCCCTACAACATCGAAATCACATAATAATAATAATAACGACAACTTAGCTCACACGAGGATAACATACACACAGTGCCCGATAGCTGATAAACATACTTATGTATATATACTTGTGAACAGATATTTAGATAGGCACTCGGACACGGAACAAACTCTCGTAAAACACATCGAACTCAAATATCGAGCGTTTAACACTCCAATATCATACAAATGTCTGTCCTGGGTTGCAATTGAATCCATAACGTTATTGGAGTAGCAATTGGGCGTGCAGATCACCCGGGACCGGCCCCCTGGAGGGTTAGGCGATTTATTCGGTTTGGCTACATTACAGTTTCAGTAGACTCGATTCCCATGTAGCATAAGCATTTGTGTGATGAGCATTTCTTTGGTTCCGGCGATCTTCGTACAGCGTCACAATAAATAAATAGTTACACCGATCTGAACCGATCTTAACCTTCTTTGACGGGACGTACGTCATATTATGTTTGACAGGTAATTAAAATTTTGACACTTCGGTGGTAGCGCGGTCTGTCGGATCCAATGTGAAACATTCTAAAATCAACAACTACTTAAATACTAATTTATTAAAAAAAAACATTTTCCCGTGGACCAAATTGTAAATCCAAACCATTCTCGAGTCCCCTTGAACATACACAAAAACTTTCATCAAAATCGGTCAAGTCGTTTAGGAGTTCAGTACACACGCACACAAGACATATATATATAGTAAGATTTATGTAAATTATCAACTGTCCGGTCACCATGACACAGGCTCTACTTAGTTCGGCCGCATGCGAGGGTGTCCCGAGATGTTATTATCGTTCAAAACTGGTCACAGATGCGTCGGTATTCTCGAAGACCGAGTATTCACTTACCATTCTTGTCCTCGACTTCGAAATAGCGGTAGTTGAAGTGAATGGTGGGCACCATCGGGTTTCTGGGATGGATGACGGCGCTCACGCCCGCCGCGAAGAACGGCAGCTCGTTGTTCTCCAAATTCTTACCCCTAATTGATGTTGATTAAAAACTATGTATATTCAGTATTACGGTTACCAAGATTAGCTGGTGAGATTTATTTTTTGATGTTTCGAACATGGGTCTTCTCCTAAAATATTAAGGATACAGACTAACGTTTAGTAAACTATATAGCGACAATAACGAGGTCATTTTTATGGAAAAAAATGGTGTTTTCTAAAATCAAAAACAATAAGCTGTATGGAGGTCAGATTTATTTCTTTATCCCCGAGACCTGTCAACGGATGTTTCTTAATTCAGGCACGGTTAATATTGACACACACACAATATGCGACGAGTCGTTACGATTTCTGTTTTATTAAAACTAGTGGTCGCCTAGGGGTCGAAATTCGACCGCAGCTAAATTAAAAAAAAAAAAAAATTGGAAGACATTCTCTACAATTTTTCTGTGTACAAATGTTCGTGTTATTAAAAAAACACGAACGGGACAATAAATGAGGTTTAATTTAATCAATTATACTTAAAAGCATTCTTTGACATTTCGTTGGACTTTTGTTTGACATT
>DWDX01005955.1:0-10059 GCA_018245675.1 Agara michaeli | reverse complement strand
CAGTATCTGACCTATTCGGTCGAGATAGGACAGAATATGTACGTCTCATATCTCTATTAATACCGTGTAATCGTATTCCTGCACGCACTTCATACGTAGCTGGCACTTTACGAACTTAATTGCGTCCTTGAAGATTAAATATCACTGTAAAGTAACGATTAGGGAAAACATTAAGATGAAGTATGAACACATTAGAGTTAAGGATGTTAAAAAATAATCGATTATTATTTTCTTGTAATCGATTTTTTATTTTCGATTTCTATAGTAATATTAGTAGTTTTTTTGTAAATCGATTATATAAATTTATGTTAAATCTATTTTTTTTATTTGATTCATATTTTAGTTTTTGAGACAATAAGTTTGTCTTTTTGTTGGGATGGTCATTATTCAATTTTTGATATAATAAATAAAACGTTTCATTGTACTAAAATTTGCATCAATAATGCTACTTGGTTTCTTAATTCGCTATCTTGAAATTTTAAGGGAATATTGCCTTTGATTTTTAGTTTTGAATTGATTCTTTTTTTATTCATACAATTTTATTTGATTTTTATTCTGATAAATTATTAATATGAATCTCTTAAGTTTATCATAGGAATATGAAAAGCATGTACTTTTGGATAATACAAAAAAAATCGATTCTTTCGCAAAAATCGATTATTTTTCACTAATCTCACATCCCTAATTATAGTTGATAATAATAAATGGGACAATTTCAAACACGGATGTCTGAATACTAACTTAGGTGATAGTTTACAGTAAGTTACTGCTACTGTCTTGTAAATATACGTAAAAATATTATTTTTATTTTTTATCTATAAAGGGACTAGTAGGAAGTACAAAGTAGCAAATCTCTATCCTTATAGATCTGACGGGTTTCTTCTACATTCATCACTATGGTTATTATTATTATTATCGTCCATTGTTCTTCCAATATCAGTTTATTGTGGATAACAAGCCGTAAAGCATGCATAACCAAACACCGCATCCAAATCGGACAAAATGAACGTATTCCGCGTGGAATTAACATTCGCAATGTTGCCTCCCACTCCGTGTACAGTAATCCCGGGGGATAGGGGTCCCATAACTAATTCCCCGCATCGCACACTTCGGATAGCGTATCTGCGTTGCCTGGGGATCGAAGCGAAGCCGGTAACGAGCCACGTGTCGCGTGAACAACCTCCAAAGAGGATTATATTTGTGCAATAAAAAAGTGCTGTTAATATAAATAAATATTCATCTATCGGTCCGTTAAATATAGTAATAATAACCAATTATATTTGCAACAAGCCCACACAACGGTTATCTGATTCCAAACTAGGAAACTATTGCCCGTGGACCATTCGCAGCATCACCAACGCGTTGCCGGATCTGAAGGTATCTCTTGACGCTTTTCTTAAAGAACCTCAAGTAATAGCGCACAAGGGAATAATTCATCTCGTTGGTTTAGTTAATAAACATAATCATAACATCGCCGAAGTGTAGTTACACGTGTATTACTTACACGCGGGATTAACGTTCAAGTTGAGAACGTAAATACCGTCTTTGTAGAACATTCTAATCGCTACTTATGCTTAATTCCTTCTAATGCCTATTTTACATCAGCTAATCCGTGTAAGGGAATAGGTGTAGCGTAAATTTGATTCAATGAATTAGTATTTAGTAGATACGAATATTGTTGGATATTTTTTTTCCACTGAAGATGGAGACTTCTGTTTGAAAAAGGCGAATGTTTGATATTCTCGTAGATACGATGAATGTGACACGGTAAGACCATGTCAGGAGTTCCTCTAATGGACGATCCAGTGATGGCGGGAATTTGATGAAAGTAGGAGAGGCAAAAGAAGAAGGCAGGACCGAAGTGGATGAAATCAAACTAACAGTCGATTATGAACCCTTATGGTCTTCTGAAACAAAAATTGTTGCTGCCTGAGATGCAGAAACCCTCATTTGCATATAAGGCTTTGTTCATTCATTTCTCATGTCACTTCATGTTTATATAGTCTCTTAAATGTTTTCATGTTTTAAGCTTGAGCAAATTTTGTGAAGGATTATGCGGATTTTTGTAAGATTGAGAGCATCGCATCGAGCTCACAGTATTCATGTTAGTGTGTTTTAAAGTTTCAAATCTCTCCAAACTGAGTCATGTCGTACTTAACAAGGGCGAGCCGAGATTGTCTGTCGGGTCCGATCGCTAAGTTAGCGAGGAACCCACTCTATATTTAAATCCTTCGTCCGCTGTGCACTGAATTTAGAGCTTCAGTTAAATTAGATCAGAGACCGTGTTACATTCCCCCCGTTTTCTTATGAGATAGTATCGCCCCCGCGTTGCAAGTTGTCAGCTTTGAGCGGTAACAGAAGCAATGTGAATTTCAGTGGCTTTAACACTAGATTTACCAGACCAGTCATTGTGACTGGTTGTGCAACTTCAATTCAAAATTACTACTACATTAAATATTTGCTTTCCAAAATGATGTTATGACTTTTGTAGCTATAAGTAGAGAAAACATTTTATCAATAAATTTTACTGTATATAATTTGGTTACAAAAAATATTTTTTATCGTAACTATTTATACCGAAACCAGTCAAAATGACTGCTGCATGTTTCTAAGAAGAAATGTATGATTTCGGGAGAATCATGAGACCGTGAACATACAAATGCTTCTTTTGTTCATTACGTTATTGTTATCGAGCCGATTTAGGTTATTACGGTATCTATGCGATTTTTTTACTAGTACTTAGTCCAAGCGATCTCCAAACGTAATCATTCATCTTTACCCATACAGTGACACGTAATAAACATACGTGAGTTTTTGAAAAATATTCAAATATATGTTCTTCAGCAAGTAGCCTGCATATCATTAGCCCCTAAAAATGTCAAAACAAATAAAAGTTTCTACATATTTAGAAAATGCAACCAACATACCTCAGTATTGTTCAGATGTGGAAAGTGAATTATATGATAGCGACGGTGAATTATTAGATACACAAATTGATCCACAAGGCAATGATGAAAATAGTGCTAATATCTTGAGTAGTGATGAGGAAGTTTCTGATGAAGACAATATAAATCAGTCAAGTGACAGTGATTGCGAAAATATACCAAACAAACGTACGAGACGATGCATGCAATTCCCTTCCAGCTCTGAAGATGAAGATGGAAGTAACGTACCAAATCAGCAAACTGAAATTGCTGCAGACGGAACTATTTGGACGAGACTTGAAGAAGGAGGTGTTGTTGGTAGATTACCAATTCATAGTGCTTTCAAAGATGTACACGGGCCAACAGCACATGCTAAAAGAAACATTATGAAAGGAAATCTAAGTAGTGCGTTCCTATTATTGATTGACAATCATATTTTGGAACATATACGAATTTGTACAGAGTTAGAAGCCTCTCGAGTTTTGGGGAAAACCTGGACAATTACGCCAGAAAAATTGAAGGCATTTCTTGCAATATTGTACGCACGTGGGGCATACGAAGGAAATACTTTGAGACTTCAATATTTGTGGAATAAAAAATGGGGACCATCATTTTTTTCTAGTACTATGAGTAGACGAGATTTTACAGATATTTTACGATACATTCGGTTCGATAAAAGAAACCAGAGGAGTCAACGTTTGCAAACAGACAAGTTCGCTTTAGTCTCAGCAGTTTGGGATAAATTTATTGAAAACAGTCAAAATTGCTTCAAACCGGGAGCTTATATTACTGTGGATGAGCAACTTTTTCCAACGAAAGCCAGATGCAGATTTACTCAGTATATGCCAAACAAACCCCATAAATTTGGCATCAAATTTTGGTTAGCGTCTGATGTAGAAACAAAATATGTGGTAAATGGCTTTCCATATTTAGGAAAAGACGAGACTCGAAGTGCATCAACTCCCCTAAGCGAATTTGTTGTAATGAAACTTCTTGAACCGTACACCATGAAGGGTAGAACTGTAACAACTGATAATTTTTTTACAAGTATTCCTTTGGCGTTGAAATTACGATCTAAAAACACTTCGTTACTTGGAAAAATACGCGCAAACAAGAGGGAACTGCCGAAAATTTGCAAACTGAAAAAAGACAGCATGGTACGTTTCTCGACGTTGTTGTACCGATCTAATGGATGCACACTTACTGTTTATAAGAGCAAACCAAATAAAAAAGTACTTCTACTAAGTACAAAACATAAACACATCAAAATTGATAAAGCTGCTAAAAAAATACCTGAAACTGTATTGTTTTACAATAAAACTAAATTTGGCGTCGATGTGACTGATCAAATGGCACGAAAATATACGGTGAAGTCTGGTTGCAGAAGGTGGCCACTTCAAGTGTTTTTCAATATTTTAGATTTTGCCGGAATAAATAGTTGGATATTATACAAAAACACAACAGGAGAAAATATCTCACGAAAAGACTTTCTGTTTCGATTAGCAGAAGAACTTGCTTCAGAATATCAGACTTCAAGGCAAAAACCACACGAAGCTGATATATCAACTACCGCTGGCACGGTTTCTGTGCGCAAATGGTGTCAAATAGGATATTGCAATAACAATAAGACTACAAATATTTGCAATAAATGCAAGAAAAGTCTATGCGGAAAGTGTACAAAAAGTAAAATCTACATATGTAAAAATTGTGAGCTATAAACTGTAAAAATTAAATCTTTTGTTATTTGACAATGTTCATAAATCCATTTTTATATAAAATTATTATTGTTGAACTCTTTTTAACATTTTTTAAGAGTAAATAAAGATTAGAAACTCCGTTGAGCATTTTTTTATACACCAGTCATATTGACTGGTAGTGGTAGACATACGTATATTTAAATGGCTGGTAAATCTAGTGTTAATAGCATTGGAACGTGAATGAAACAAGTCTGTAGTCTTTAAGATTCCGTCTACAATGTTTTCAATCTTTGTCCCCGTTACACGTAAGTGAGCATAATGTGGTCTACAAGCAAAGATAAAGTCTAAAAATTCATCAACCGTTAACAAGAAATACCTTTGTGAACGAAATCCTTGCGACCCTCCCGTTTCGCTTGCACCCGTGACTTGTTCCACATTTTGATCGGAGTCTGGTGTACCGGCTGAGGAGTCGTGATGATGAATATTCATACCGTATCGCCTTATTGCGTTTGTTTGGTCAGATACTAGCACGGCGCTGTTAATTTGACTGTTTTAAGCGAGCTCTCACAGTTATCTAACGATTATCGCTGAACACATTTCGCGTTCTACTCGTAACTCATTCTCCCTGCTTACGCTTATTGGAAAACTTGTATTTTAGTTTGATATTATGTGTATTACGTATTATATTATATTCTACACCACGTGTACAGGTTATGTAGAATTTCATTGTAATAGATATGGGATTATTATATAAATTCGTGATGATATTGTTATTGTTTGTTGTGTTATTATCATCCTGGGTTTATTAGTAGATAATGCCAGTGAGATTTAGGTCAACCCTTTGTATCCTGGCCTTTCTTGAATACATTAAACATTCCTTGATAAAAAATCCTTCTGACAATTTTTTGAGCTAAATATTCTCTAAATTGTTACTACATTATATTGTCGTATGTTTGGTTTATATTTCGTTTAACCTCAAATGTTTCAAGTCTGGTTGTACTCCTTTTGTACAAATTTAATAGTACATTCTCTTATTGTTAGGTCGCAGCCATTTGTTTCGTTCGTTCTTCATCTTGATTGGATTTTGGTACACTTGTGTATGTGCGGTATCGCCCTGTCACGTTTATTTGTTCAAATACTGACTTATCTTGGTTTATTTTATTGATTCAAGAAATTATATTTAGTGTTTCCACTTAAATTTAATAGTCGCAAACATCTGTTATTATTGCTTCTTCTTTTTTCTTATAAGATACATATAAAATTATTGCACTGTGCTAAGATTCGACATTATATTTTCTCCTTGACCGATAAATGTGATTTAATATCAAACGATTGCAATTTGGAAAGTTTCAATTTTAGCTTTTCTCTTATCCTGTATCGATTCCTTTTATAATTCCCCCTATATCTTGATCGGAGCGACGTAGAAGGTAGGGCGTAATGATGAATATTCATATTTAAAATCACCGTTTACGTCTGCTTAGTCATTATTCGCTTGTCGCTATTGAATACTTTGAAACAAGTTTAATTGTAGACAATCTTGTTTGCTATCACTAGTTGGCATTTAGGGTTCAGATTGAAGTTTATTTGTTTTCGTATTGTGGGTGTCGCTGCGAGTTAACTTCTGTTACTCTATATTGTATTGCTAGTAAACTAGTTAAAGTTATCTGATGAATTCGAATGTTCAGTAACTTTGGTAACAATTTGTGCTATCCAGTTATATATATCAATGTTTAAATCTTTGGCTTCGTATCTTCATCTACTCTACATTGACCTTTTGTCAACTTTCATCCAGCTGCAGATTTTACGTTCACCATTTGTTCAAAAGACACTTTATATAGGTACCTGAAACTTTGAAAGATTTTTCCTTTTATTTCTTTGAATTTTATTATTCCTTAAAAATATGCATTTTCTCTCCAGTGAATTTTCTCCAGACATCCATTATTTTCGATAAGGTTTTTCGCGACAGTTTTGCTATTGAAGTAAACACAGTGCCATTATTTTCCATACGTCGTCTGTAGTGAGGAGACAAGTGGGCGCTCGGATGTTTGAAGTCAGGCTTAATCCCCACGTCGTGGGTATAAAATATGTATTTTTATATTCCTAGGTTTAAAACTAAGAAGAAGGAAAATATTTACTTGAAGTCTTTTATTTTATGTTGAATATGAAAAATGCAAATGCCACTGAGATAAGGCGACATGAAATAAAGAAAGAAAGCTGTGCCCATCACCAAATGGAATGCAGAGAAAGGAAGAGGAAGACAATGAGTTTTTTTTATCTATTTGAACAAAATCGTACAATCTTAAAACATTGTGGGAAGGAAACCACTCATAATTGCATGCATCATTGATAATATATATCTTAATATAGGGATAAGTTATAACTCTAGCTTTTGAACGTCCCGATTAAATTTTTATCATTGAATCGCATCAGTTTAAAATAGGGTTGGTTCTAGGAGAACACCGACCGGCCATTACGCATAAACGTCGCACGTGTCATCGTCATTTGACATTGCAAAGTGACAGTAATCGCGCACCGTGCACCGGCACAGAATAAAATTCGTCAGAGTAGTTACATGTACTTGCTTTTATATGTATACTACGACATCTGAGAGCTGAGAAGGATCTGCGGTATATCTAGTCTACGGTATAATTAGTAGGCTTCCGTTTTGTTACGAGTCCACCTGATGGTAAGTGAGGTGTTGCTTAGGATGTAGCGCGCTTGTCGACATAATTGCCGGTTTGGCAAATTGAAGGTTGTGTAATCATAAATAGAAAATTAAGGTTACTTTGAATTTTGAAATCATGTGAATACTAATTTGGAAATATTTTGTTTTTATAAAGGTTTTTTTTGACGATTACAATAGGTACGGTTATATAGTATACTATTGTTATACGTCACATCTTAAGTCTCTGCTAATTGAGTTACTTGTGATTAACTTATACTCTTTTCTATTAAGATAGGAAAATAGAATAATTCACAGAGAAAAGTTTCACTGATTTCGAAGGTATCCGCGTGCACTGTACTCATTAATGGTTGTCTAAAATGTTCGAGAGAAAGTCTATCTTTCTTTCTTTTTTTTTCGATCCTTTTTGTTGGTCCACTGTTGGACCGGATCTCCTCTCATAGCGAGAGCGATTTAGGCCGTAGTCTTATCTATATTTTGATAAATATAATAATCCGATCGCGTTCTGTCGCCGGGCTGATCTGTGCGGCGGCGGTGCGTTGTGATTTATCGAACGGGACACTCCGACGTTTAATTGCGAGGCTGCCGGCAAATTTTGATTTATCGTCTCGCAATAGTTTGTTCCACTCGCGCTATATTTGTAACCGAAACACGCGTTTCGGTAGCGTCGCCTTACTGTATGTATATATGTATGTATGTACAATATGTTGTATGTTTATTGAAATTTAAAGGCATCGGCTTTGGATACAAATTGTAATGTATAGAAATAAATTGCAATGTCTTTTTGTATTAAAGTAACCGCCTTTTACTAAATGCACGATAAATATAGCAAAATATCATTTTTTACAATCTTCGTCTGTCTGTTCGTTTGTTTCGGCGAAATCTCTGGAACGGCCGGACCGATTTTGACGGGACTTTCACTGGCAGATAGCTGATGTAATAAGGGGTAACTTAGGCTACGTTTATTTCATTTTATATTCAAACGCGAACGAAGTCGCGGGCACAGCTAGTCTGTAATAAAGTTACCCGCGATTGCACTCAGAAATTCAACTTGAGTTGCCCACTCTTGTTACCGATCAGCGCGTTTATATTCGAAGCGCTTCGAACAATCCGAGGACGGTTTGTGTTTAAATATTAAACGTTTCTCTTTTGTTTGTCCACAGAGCAATGGCAACAATTACATGGCGGGCGAACCGCGGCGCAAACGCGAGCCGCCGGCGCGCCCCAACCACATCCTCCTCTACACCATCATCAACCCGGCATATCCCATCACAGTGGTGAGTTATTACACCTTACGTTGTCTCGTCGCAACGTGTATTTACTTATTGCATATACTGACAAACAGACAAACAGGCCATACGAGACGTCGGCAAGGCGTTGTCAGGCCTGAAGGAATTTCTCTTGTTTTGAAAAACGCTGCAATTTTTTTTCACCTGCTTTTCATCTCCCGGAGCGCACAAAGCCGACGAAGGATTAGTATAGAAATTTCGATTAATAAAACAACTTCTTATAGTTGAATTTCAAACAGTTACTTATAGGTAAATACAATTCTGTAAATGTCTACAATTCATTTCTGTTTGGCATACGATGCATATGTTCATTGGTAGCCAGCAGTCATTTGACGGAAAAGATTAGGTCTCACATCATACTCGTTAATACTAATATGCCTTAACGAAAGGCTATAGTTTCAGAACGCGCGGTTTCCCACCGTGCGCTTGTGACGGCCGATGTTGTTGTCTCGTTCTGACACAATTGCCTTCCTCTATGCATATTGTAGTGCTCGTTTGATAGAGTTTCGAAAGCGGTACGCAATAAAATAAAGTCACTTCTACTACCCATACAAGTTGAGAAGTCGTTTGTGAAGCGCAATGGCGCGTGCCGGCTGCGAAGATGGTGTGACGCGCGGGATCAACAGGTGGTACTCCTTCGTATTCAGACAGTTGTGGTGCCGTAAGCACGAGCGTAGCCAGGGGGAGGGTTTCGGGGGGTTCCACCGCCCCCGCCCCGCCCCTTAACCGAAAACTTAAAATATCATCATTAATAAAATTAAAATAAGGACAGGCGAGAAGGGCATATCTCATTCATTAGTAACAAAAATATGTTTGGTTTGGATTCTCTATCATGCAGCCCGCTGCCGCCGCGAACCGCCTCAGAAATTATCTTTAATATTTTTCTTATGATTATTATCTTTGTTCTTTTATGTACTTTTTTGTCGTTTTCTTTACTTGAACACCTCCCCCATCCCCCGCTCTTCTTCAATGATACCGATATCACTCGCCTTTCGCGGTCAGTACTCCTCGCCCTTCTTACAATCAAAGGTATAATTTCAACGGACGGTTATTATAATTTCCTGAAGCACTAAGCCCAAGACAAACAATATCGTAAGCGGCGGTGCGATGAAACTTGGCGTTTTGACAGCGGGTGGGTACCTTTACCTGTCGCTGTCTGCGCTTTTGTATCGAAAATAGTTTGTTCTCTAATCAGAATGGATCGTCTATGAATTTTTCAAGAGAATTGTGTTCGTCCACTGCACAAGCCTTTATATAAGCACTGAGACATATTTTTTTTTTGTACGAAAAGAAGGTAGTCGGAGGATTTGGTTAATAATAACAACGATAAACTTTTACGAAATATATTTTTGATTAGCAATGTCGGTTGTGTATTTATAGGACATTAGTTGTGCCCGCGACTTCGTCCGCGTTTGAATTTAAGTGAGATCTAAGAAGATTTATACAAACTTTCATCCCCTATTTAA